>KE504660.1:571755-592551 GCA_000441515.1 Elaeis oleifera
GGGCTCCTTCTTGGCATGAAGAAAGAAGAGGAAGAAAGTCTTCCTCGTGGGCATGAGAAAGGAAGAAGAGTCTTCCTTTTGTGTGCGCGGATTTGAGAGAGGAAAAGTTCTTCTTTGGAGGCATGGAAAAAGAAGAGAAAAAGTTTCTCTTGCGCATGGAAGAAGAAAAAGACAGTTCTTCATAGGCATGAAAGAAAGAAGAGTTCTTTCTTAATTTTCTAGATCTCTAGCATAGAGATCTTACGCGTAGATTTCAGAAGAAAAAAGAGAGTATTCTTATTTTTTCCTCTTTTTCTTCTTCTTGTCTAAGAGAGTCTTGAGAGATAAAGAAGAGTCTTCATCAACTATCAAGAGGCGTCTTCTGCAAGAAAGCTAGCATCCCGATGAAGACACAGACCTCCGATCGGATTGGAAGATCTCGGAGTATACCACGATCATCAGCTGTGGTGTTCATCAATCCGCGTAAAAGTATGAAGATCAGATCTCCAGTTTGATTTATTTCTTCATCAAATTCTAGATTGAATGCTTTCATATTCATATAATAGATCTTAGGTGGTTAGCAGATTAAATCTGATGCATGTTAAATTAAAATAGTTTTAATTTGAATTTATTTTCACTATAATTAGATTAAATCTAACAAAATTTAAAATACATGCATGTAACCATCTGAAACCCAACAGTAGTATCAGAGTCAGGTTTTGATATGAACATGAAATCGATTCATATATAAAATCTGATGTATAAAAATCAGATCTGAAATTGATCAATTGTTCGATATCGTTCTGACATAAGGTTGTCCTGGCATAACTCAGTTATACTGCATGATTGTCCTAGAACAATGTAGAAATTAAAATTATTAGATCTGAAATTTCTGTATGTTAAATTATATGTTTGTCATGTTGTTTTAGATCTGAAATTAATTAAGTTTGCTTCAAATTTGAATTTAGTTTTAGATCTGAAGATGTTTTGCGGAGTCTTGATCGGATCTCAAATTCATTTCATATCTGAAATCAGATTTGAAATTTGGTTTCAAGATCTGAAAATTCTACACATTGGGTTCATGGGTAGACTAGATTGGATCTGTAATCTGATTACAGTCCTAAGGGTTTTCGATTGGCATATGTTAAGCTCAATCGAGATGGGCAATTGATCGAGTCGAATCAAGGAGTTGATTGCGATTAGGTCAAGTCTACTCGAGATCAGAACAATAGTTGTAGGATCAGATCGATTAACATACATGTGTGGTAAATCATTGACCCACAATCTGATCTTGGCTCGTGGCTCAAGCTTCAATCACTTAGGTTAACCCAATTGAAATTAGTCAGGACCTATTGGTGTCTAAGACAAGTAATTGAGCGATGGTTATTTAATTAGGATCATTGCTACTGGCAGTAGGAAGTCTCCCTTCAATCTCTTACTTATCTGACTAGCAGTGATCAGTTTAGATTTGGGTACCTGATGATTTGAGATCAACCCATGCCCTAATCAATTAAAGATTTGCATGAGATGTAAATTAAAGAGACCTAAATAAATCTCCTCGTTAATATTAAGTCGTAGGGTCTTCCATCGTTGTAGAGTGCCATGCCCTCTCTGATGTTGATTATTTTCGGCTGGACATAGTGATTCAATTGTATCATGAGAGAAGCAATCACTCTATTGGTATGAGATGCTGTAGGGTGGAGATGGGGTTGGGTTCAATAA
This sequence comes from Elaeis oleifera, assembly GCA_000441515.1. Lineage (NCBI taxonomy): Eukaryota > Viridiplantae > Streptophyta > Magnoliopsida > Arecales > Arecaceae > Elaeis > Elaeis oleifera. The sequence goes on from KE504660.1 coordinate 573,457, forward strand.
CTGTCAGATAAGGGTCTGAATGACGGCTTCACTCGCGCTCAATGGTAGATCTGACTTAACTAAGGAATGAGATCAGTAACTGTTAGATGAGATTTCAGGATCTAGAGATCAGGTCTACTGTAATTTACTTGAGAAGCATTGGATAAGAATTGTCCACCTATTGATTGACATGTTTATCAATAACTGTCAGGTGAGGTAGCATGCCAATCAGGAGACCGCAGTATCTGCTAGGAATCCTAACTCATGAAGGGGTTCTCGTTTTCCCACTCAAGGAGTGTAGAGATTCGTAGAATAATGGGAAGAAGTTTATTTTAAAATAAATTTTAAATAATTAATAAATCAGTTATAAAATCTAACTAGAATCTTTTCTTTCTGTTAGGATTTCTCTGCCTCCAATCCTATTTTATTTTTAGAAACAAACGACTAACCAGACCTAATTATAAGGACTAGCTCAGGAACTTGAAATTATTTGAGCTTTGAGAAGCGTAGCTATGTCTAGGACCAGAAATCTCTAATGTTACCAAATCGTTCGACCGCTGACCAATAAAAAGTGCTAGAAAATTGGACGGATGATGATAACAAGGTTAGATGCTACAAATTGACGTCTAAGTCAAATGAGTTGCAACATCAGGTCATATAGACTGCTTAGGCTATGTTGACTCACCTATAAAGGTTGTATGGTGAGATGAGCTGATTTATACATTATGAAGTGTCTGAGAGACTCTTCAATACTAAGATGAATTAAGGACAGTTAGTCTACAATCATTGTGTGATAATGATCAAGGATCTGGAGGAGCTTGAAAAGCTCGACATGACCATACATAAGAAATTGCAAGCGGATTTGATCCGACAATCTCTTACTGGTTCGTATGGATAGTTTATAATAACTACTATATGAACAAGAATGATTGTCCCCTAACCGAGTTATTAGACATGTTGATGACCACCTAGGAGACTTTGAAGAGTTTAAGGGGCACAGTTCTCGCTATGGAGTAGAGAAACTATCAAGAAACCTAAAATCTTTTTAAAAAATGAAAGGGACACACTTTTAGAAGGTATGTTAGACTGCTTATAAAACAACTAATCTTATGATTTCTTTACTTCGTGTTGAGTCACAAACTCTGGTTCTAATGTACTTTTGTGCACTTCTATGCAAGATCTTAAGGAAATACAAGGCTTGGGAAGGCGAGATGACCCTTCGAGTAGGCAACAGAGCAAGAGCTGCTACTATGGCCGTAGGCATCTATCTTCTACAATAACCATGTGGGTTTAGTTTCTCTAAAGAACTGTTATAATATTTTTGCTACTAGCAAAAATTTGATTCTATTTTAGCACAGGATAATTATGAATTTAGTTTTCATAAAGACTATCGTACCTTTATTTGAAATAAAATGGTTGGACATAGCTTTATAATTAATAGTCTCCATCATTTATATATTGATGTGAATGTATTTGAGCAGATAAATGAGTGCCATTGGATCTGAGAGATCCAGTGATGAGATTAACCATAAATATATGTGGCGCCTTAAGCTAGATCATATAGGAGAAGAAATGATTAACAGACTGGAGACAGATGGATCTTTGGGCTCGATGACTATTGAGTCATATCAAGTCTGTGAGTCTTATCTTCAAGAAATATGGCCAAGCTATCCTTTGTGGGATATGGAAAAGAGACCACTAAGATACTTGCCTTGATGCACACTGATGTGTGTGACCCATTTGATATGACAATTAGAGGAGGTTATTTCTACTTAATTATCCTTATCGTTGATTGTCCACGGTACAGATATATGTATGAAATATATAAATTTAAAGTCTTTGAAATGTTCAAAGAATTCAGATATGAAGTAGAAAAGCAAACTGAAAAAATGCTAAAGGTATTTCGATCAGATCAAAAGAATAATACCTAAAATTTTTTGGTTATCTCAAGGAAGCAGCATAAGTCTCATAATGGACTCTATCTGGAATGCCTTAACTCAATAGGATTTTCGGATCGGAGAAGTCAGACCCTATTAGATGTGGTTCGATCCATAATGGCTTCACTGACTTTTTCATTATTTATTTAGGGGACATATTTGCTTACCACTAATTATATAGTAAATTGGGTTTCCTCTAAATTCGTTCTTACTACACCGTATGAGATATGATATGATAAGAAATTAAGTCTTGATCATCTCAAAATTTGGAGATGTTCGACTCGTGTCAAGCGATAGTAGGCGGATAAGATAGAGGCTAGGTTCATGAGAGCTCATTTCATAGGATATCCAAAAGAGTTTTTTGGATACTAATTTTGCCTTCCAAAGGATCACAATGTGATTGTGACCTAACACACTATCTTTCTAAAAAATAGTTATCCATGATGGAAATAGTGGGAGGCAATTATAGCTCGAAGAGAAAATCTCTTGAGAGCAACGACGAGTCATAGAGCCTATAGAACCTATTGAGCCAATAAATGGTGTACCTCATCCACCTCGTAGATCTAGTTGAATTTTCTATCTTTCTAAAAGGTACAAGGGTATACTTACAAAGGATATAGAGAAAATGTTCCTCATGAGAGATGAAAAATATGGAGATGATCCCTAAAACTATTATGAGATGGTGTCATCGTTTCCATGATGCGATCAAATCTTTTGATTTCATCAAGAATGAGGAGGAACCAGGAGTCTTTAAGAAGGTCAGTGAGAGTGTTTGAAATTCTTTGTATGGTACGTAGATGACATCCTCCTAATTGAGAATGTTGTTCTCATGATGACCTTGGTTAAGGTCTGATTGTCGAAGAAATTCTCCATCAAAGACCTAAATGAAGCATCCTTTATTATGAAAATAAAGATCTATAGAAATAGATCTAAAATGATACTTCATCTCTCAGAGAATATGTATATAGAGAAAGTGCTGAAAGGGTTCAGCATGAAAAATTTCAAAAGAGGAATTATTATCCTTTAGGCATGGAGTTCATCTCTTCAAGATGATTTGCCCTAGCACATTTGAGGAGAATGAATGCATGAGCTTAGATCCTTATGCTTCTGCTATAAGGAGCCTCATATACACTATGCTATGTACTCGATCGATATATCTCTTGCTGTGATGTCATAAGCAAAATATCAGTCGAATTCAGGCAAGGAGCTCTGGATAGTTGTGAAATATATATATTCTTAAGTACTTGAGAAGAACTAAGAATATGTTCTTGATTTTAGAGGAGGAAATTAGGTTAGGAAATAAGATTGATGATAGAAGGTCTACATCAGCATGTGTATTCCTATGTTATGGTGGTGTGGTATATTAGAAGAGTTTTGATTATTATAAATTTCATCATGGAGATAAAGTTCATTGCCGTTTCTAAGGGTGCTAAGGCAGCTTTCTAGTTTATGTAGTTTATTGTGCAGTTTGGAGTGATGACATTAGATGTCATATAACTCTACTTCGATAATATCGGTACCATAGCTCTGGCAAAAATCAAGATCTCATCAGAAGTCTAAGCACATAGAGCAACGATTCCATCAGATTCGCGAATACCTTGAGAAAAACTATATCGAGATGTAGAGAGTAAACTCCATGGAGAACATAGCAGACCCGCTGACTCAGCTATTGAGCCAGCAGGAGATTGAAGCTCATTTTGTGAAGATGAGGATTAGGTTCATAGCCAATTGGCTTTAGTGTAAATGATAGATTGTTAGATGTATACTTTAGAAGCTAAGTTGGCCGATAAATATAATCTTTCTAGTGGCATAGTTTTGTAATTGAATAAAATAATAAGGGATTAATTTTTCATTCATGTAGAGTCATGTGTCCATGAATCGTCCAAGAAATTAATAAGATGATGACACATATTCTCAAAAGTTGAGAATTTGAGGTATGTGTCATTGATGATTAATTCTTAAATACTTCCGATCAATGGATCATCACGAGGACGGTGATTAATCTGATAAGATTGGTGCACGTAGCGCTTTTCTTTGGATAAATGGATTTTAAATTTACAGTGTGAGAACACTGAAGTGAGAGTGCAGGTGATTGTTAGAGAACTATGATACCGAACGTAACCAATACGAGTAGTCACATAGATGTCTATCTATTTATCAGTGACATACTCGATGTTGCAGTGGTATGAGTAGTCTTTAGATCTATGGTGATTCGATCACTTACAATAAGAATACTGTAGTTTGACTGCATTATAATTTAATTTTTAATTATATAAATTTAAATATATATTAATTATAATATAATTATTATAAAAATATGATACGTATCTAAATGAAATCTGCATGAGAAATAATTGCTCATATATTGACCTCGTGGACACCACGAAGGACAAAAGCTTTTACTTTTAGGAACTTCAGTTCAGCGAGAAGGGAGCGGTTTATCCCGCCCACCGAGATCGCATAATTCGAGGGGAGGATGGATGCCCAACGGCATGGGTTGGAATACAATGCCCCTGGTGACCCGTGCCTCAGCAAACATGCCCCCGCGATTTGATAGGAACTGGTGAGATGGACTGGGGTGGTGCGGAAAGTTTTACGGTTTGGAAGCCTAAAATAAAACACACTTTTTTTTTTCCTTCTATATTTGATTGGAAACAATTAGACATTTTGTTCGGAGAATTTTCATTTTCCATTATGAAAGAAATGAGATTATCTCAATTGCTCAAAATTCAATCCCACACTCCTTTAAGATTCAAATTGTCGTTTCGATCCTGATTATGAACCAAATATATTCGAAATAAACCATTTTTATTCTCACTCTGATCCATTTTGAACCAAACATGCCCTACATATCTAAGTCTACTTAGGCACAGTAGACCACTTCTCTTCCTTTAGTTCCATGAAAAAGTGAATAGAAAAAGGTTTTTTTAAAAAACAATATTTACCAAAAAATTTAAAAGAAACTCCCAAACGAACGGAAATTCTTTAAACTTCACAAAAAGCCGCTCCATTGCTTAATTCCCCTTTCAATGGGCAAGTTGATACAGGTCAGCCTAGTGTCACATGGAGGTTTGATTTGGCCACGAGTGCCACGTCAGAATACAGGCCGCCATGGTGCACTGCATGAGAAGCGCGACCATGTAACAACCATGGGCATAAGCTGGGTATTGAAAACAAACGCAAGATTCAGCATTTTTTTCCCCAGAGTTAGAAAAGAATTCACATAGCAAATGTCAAAAAATAAATAGCAAATGTAATAGTTTTCTCAAACATTCATTATATATTTACATAAAAATATCTGATCTCCACTGGCAGTATCGTACAGTATCATTACTTCGGAGCATATAGAGATTATTGATAACCAGAGGCACATAAACATCTAAAAAATTGGTAATGAGAAACTCATGAATCGATTGGAAAATCAGTAAAAAAAGTTTGGATCCCTTTGTTTACAGGGATAATTAGAGGAATCATTTGACAAAATGAAAATTTAATATAATTAAAAAAATTCAGTAGTTTGAAGAATGCCGCTATGGCTTTATGGCCAAAGAAAGAACAAGATTACGCTAACGAGATAGTGACACATGTTCCCAATATCTTAGAAATGCTAGTAAGGCGATTTGCATTTGGGTTGCCCTTCGAGTTGAATTAAGTTTTATTAAATAGGACGCTAGACGAATTACTGTGTAGCATCCAATCAGGACTGTCTTATTAATTAAGGTTAAGCATTGGTACCGCCAAATTAGACTTGGGTTAAAGTGTTTTATAATTTTGGCGTCTAGTCCAAGCTATAGAAAGAAAACGGCCTTCATTCAAAAACCATCGATAATGCCAGGTACAGGGGCAAGCACTAGTTCTTTAATGTAATGAGATTTGTGTCTATATAACTTCCCTATGTTCCAACCAAAACTTCCTGACTTCTGGGTGAAAGGAACAGGAAGAAAAAAAAATACTTCCACACGTTCCAATCTAAAGGGAAGCAAAAGCTGCAAAACAAGAAGAATTGCTCAAATGTTCTTAACTAGAGTTTAGGTTGCGTTTGGTGCATCACCATGCAATCTCGAAAGATAATGTAGATTATCTTCAAAATAAATTATAATCATTAAATTATCAGTAACGTTGATTACTATATTTGGTACAGACACTAATGTTATAGTAAAATTATTGAGAATCTTAATTGACATATTTAGTATGACAATTAGATTATCAGTAATGAAAAATCAAATTTTCAAAATACTCTCCAAAATTTTATTCTAATGCTCTTCTTTCTCTCTAGTAAAGAGCAGTGAGCTGGGAGATATGGAGAACCATAGGCATGGGAGGGGCGAGAGTCGGGGGCGGGCATGTGCAGAGAAGCCGCAGAGGTAATGGGGACAAGGATTGAGGAGCCGTGGGGGTGGTAGGGGATGAGGGCGGAGCCGTGAAGGGTGGTAGGGGATGGGTTGGAGGAGCTGCGGGCGGGGGCGCACACGAAGAAGCCGTGGTGGCTTCGAGAGAGGATTGGACGACAGATTTTATGTGATTTTTTTGAGAGATAATTTTATCCAAAATTTTTATTGTAATATTACCAAGAATGATAATCTGGATAGCCATCCTTCTCTAAGGTAATATAGATTATCAAGACAATTTAGATTGCCACTTAAAAATATATCAAATACAAATCTAGTAAGCCCATTTTAAATTGCCAACAATCGGAATAGATTGCCAGCCACCAAATGCAACCTAACTCTTGCAAGCACAAAAGAAAGCGGCTATAGGCAAAGTTGATGAATGGTGATCCACGTAAGGCCTTCTTATATACAAAGTATCATATGTCGTAACATCTAAAGATTCTTCTGACTCAACTTGATTATTGTCGAGCTCGAATATAAATAATAAAATATTTAGATTAAAGATTCACAAGCCTTATCGAATATATATATTTTAATAATATTATATTTATTTACGATATATGTATTATTAATCTAATATTTTTAGAGCTGAAATCAGATCGAATGCCAGCATATCCATATCCATATCCATATCCATATTTGTTGTCTAACGAATAAAATTATGGATATAGATATTATTCAGATGCAAAAATTTATATCCGTATTTATCTTGAATGGATATAGATACAATTCGGATATTAGAAGTATGGATATAATGACGGATATAACTTAGATAATTAAACTTTATGACTACAAAGTCAAAGATATTGCTAAATAGATAATAAATCAAGTTAAAAATATGTTTACATAGTTGTATATTTTTTAAAATTAATAAGTGCTATATAAAATTATATAAGATTATAGGTAGATTTGAATATTCGAATACGAATTAGATAGTTGTCCATCCATATCCATTTTTTTTATGGATATGGATATGGATATAGATATTAGTCAAACTTAAAATTTTATCTATATTCAGATTGATTCAGATACAGAAACGGATCCGGATAGATAATATTTAGGGATGAGCATGTTTCGATTTAGATTAGTTTCATGCTCAAATCTAAGCCGAATCAGTCTTAAACAGTTTAATATTTCTAGAAACCAAACCGAACCAATAGAATATTGAAACCAAACCAAACCAGTATGATTTAAACGGTCTGATTTGGTTTGGTTTAATAGTTTATATTATTATTATTATTATTATTATTATTATTATTATTATTATTTTATTATTCTTGAAGATTTATTTTTTTTTCACATAAGAGTACTATCAAGAGAATTTATCAAGTAAAATGATTTAAATTGATATAAGATATTGTCACTCAACAAAATGAAATTCTTAAACAAACACCATCATTAAGGACTAAGAAGATAAAGATCTCCAATACATTACAAAAACATAAATAATTTAATAAGTAAGTCACTTAGGGTCTAAGGCTAATCAATACAAAATCAAATTGATAAATAACACCATAAATCCATAATTATTTTCTAATATATTAATACTCCAATATAAATAACACCCTAATCAAAATGACGTCGTTTTATTAAAGCCGGTCTAGTTCGATTTGAGAATGATTTTATTACTGACAAACCTGAACCAATCTAAACCCATTTTTTATATATCAAAAACCAACCAAACCAAACCGAATAAATTTAAACCAACCAAACCTATGGTTTGGTTCGGTTTACCGGTTTGATTAGTTTAGGTTCGGTTTTTACTCACTCCTAATAATATCTATACTACTTTCATCCCTAAATATTTAAATTATAATAATATTATAATTTATTTATAATATATATTATTAATTTAATATTTTAAATTATAATATTTATAAATTTTAAATTGATTTAACTCCTAACCTTTAACTATATTTTTAATTATAGCCAAAGCTTTAAATTTAAACTCAAACTTGAGCTCTAGTATAGCTCGATTGGTATTCAAGTTGAGTCGAGCCGGATCTTGAATATTACTCTCTTCTTTTCTTTTTTTTTTTTTAGTTCAAACTTGGGTATTAAGGTTAATTGATCTCAAGTTGAGTTTAAGCCTGAATATTTTGAATCGACTTGAGATTGAGCTTCTATATACTCTATTTAGCTTGGTTCCATTGCATCCCCAGAGATATGTCCATATCACAAACTTCACTATGACCTAATAAGATAGAGACTACAATTTTCTTCCTTTAATTATTTTTTCGTTCTTTCTTTATTTGGGAAATTAGAAGGGCTAAGCTCTATCCTGCAATCTATATTCCTGTCACCAATCAAGAGCTGACTCTAACCAAAACTGAAACCTCTCACCTTGCCCAAGCGACAAGGAGTGATACCATCCGACTAAAGACTCGATGGCCAGACCAGACTTCTGCTAAGCATAAAAGGTGTTTAAGTTACCATATGGTTGAAGGGCCGTACAGCACATGCAAATAAATGCGAGTTCATAAGAGAGACGTGCATGATAAGATAAAAGGTTAGTAGGTATTAACGATTAATTAGCTATCTATCACGGAACAATTTGCTTCCTCAACTGAAACTGAAAAGCTTACGCTTACAAGAAAACACTGGGCAGGAGTCCACAAGTTTCGCAAAAGGGTAAGCAGGACTTGGTCAATGAAATATATCTCATTACAGAAAATTATAAGTGAAGGTGGCGAGCGACCATTCAAGGCGAAACTTCTAAGACTTCCACAATCTTTTATTAAAGTTTTCATTATTTACCCAGGTTTACGTCATATGCGGATCGAAGGTCAGCGACCGCATAACACCTAACCAGAACATCACGAAGAGGAATGTATTGAAATAAATAAATAATATTTCAAATATACATAAAACGAGAAAACAAATCAGAAAGAATAGTATAATATCTTTTTGAGATTCAAAGAATAAAATAATATGACAGCCTGGCCATGGGGTTTGGAAGTGGCAGTTGATCCTCTGGCCCTCAATGATGCTGAGGTGACATATTCATCCGTTAGATTCGTCCATACGGAAGAAAGGAGACCACCAATTCATCCAAATTCGGTTCCGAATCGAATATTCTCTAGCTGGGATTAGGGCCCTATGATCACACCTAGAGGAGATAGCATTGTGTAAGAACCTATATTAGTGCGGTACAATATGTTTAACTACCCAATGAGAAATCTGTTTTCACAAATTGTGCAATGAAATCCACCAATTATCGATAAATACCTATTCCAATACTCAAGTTACTAAAATCAGGGAAATAAGTAATACATGAAAATAGATAAAATAGCAAATCAAGCATTAAAGTAACTGATGTGTAAAATATTTCGACTGACCTCAGTAGTGTTCGATATAGAGACAGCTCAACACGACCAACCTCATCGTCTTAGACATAGATGATCTAAAGGCACGGCCATCTTGGCCTAATAATGTTAACGGTGGTTATGCGCATTGTCGTTGTTGTACGATTAAAGTGGTCAAGCTGCCAGGGTATATAGATAGCCACTACGGCTTATTTAACTATAACTAGCCATTGTTGTATAATTACTGCATATTCTGCTCATTGCAAAAATGACTACTGATCTCCCTCTATAAATATGATAGGGCAAGGACCTAGAGGTGGCAATGGATCGAGTTGGGATCGGATGGACCAATCTCTAAACCTATCCTATTAGAAAAAAATCTAAATCCATACTTGTCCCATACCCATCTTGGATCGAATAAAATGGAGATTAAGATTAGGTCAGCTCAGGTCATGTATAGTTGAAACCCCTCCCTTCCGATCAAAAATCCCCTCCCTAGTCCCGACCAGAATTTAAGAAACCCTTCCGATCTTCTCTCCTAATCTCCCGATCTAAGAAACCTCTCCGATCTCCTAGAGTACTTTTGGCCCTCCTTCCCCACCGATCTCTGAAAAAGAGAAAAAAAAAAAGAAAGCAAAAAATAGATAAAATATGGTCAATCTATGTAGGAAAAAGTCTTATCTTTAATTTTTTTTCATCTTCTTTTGATTTCAATCTGCAGGAGTCTCAATCAGATGGGAGGCTTGGAGTAGCTGAAGCTTAAACGATGGCTAAGATTTTGCCAAAGCCATTTCTCTCCTTCTCCTCACTTGGACAATGGCTAGGATTTTGTCGGTCAAAAAGGGAAGCTTAGATGTCGATAATGCCCAAAATAGGATTTTTTCCTAGATACCATCCTCCTCTTCTCCTCCTCCATCGTCCAACTAGTGGTCCTCCGAGCTCCTGTCACGCCCCGAACCTAACATCCAGATCGAATACGTGATGGCCACACACTCTGTAGGACAAACCCTAAAAATATGCAAGATCTATAAATTTTTTTACAGTTTCAACATCTCATGAATACTATTAATCTCAATTCGTAATAATTAATTTCATATTAATAAATATCAACCTTATTCAATTTACAAAACTCGATCATCTAATTGTTATTGATGGTGCTCTATCTAATCAATCACCATCTGAATCTTTGCCAAGTACAAGCATCCTATAACTCTGAAAAAGAAAAAAGGAGGAAGAGGAGTGGTGAGCTTTACAGTCCAGTAAGAATCCCCACACACGCACACTAATATAATAATACTATTTGAAAATAATATATGAACAGTATCAAAGAAAACATAAGCCATGAAATCTCATGCCAAGTATCCAGTATAATTCAATATCAATATATAAAAATATACATTATATACCATCAAATATTCACCTTTTTCAAAAGTCAGATACTGTATATATGTAATCAAGTAAAACTTCTTTTACTTAATTATAATTTATGTCTTATCATCGATATCTAATTAACAGATCCGAATCAATCAATAGTTATCTTTAGGGTCACGGACTAATCACGATTACGATCCCATCCGTGACTGGCAAACCATACTAGCCCCGATCCCATCTGCATGGCAAACCATACTAACCACGATCCCACCTGCGGTGGCAAACCATACTAGCCACGATCCCACCTGCGATGGCAATTTTAAGTACCACGTTTCTGCCCGTGGCTAGTCTATTCTCAATTTAACGTGGCTAGTCCAAATATCTCTTCTTGATCATCAATTTATTAAGTCTCAATTTATGTCAGAAAAATATTATGTCATATTATATTCTTTTTCAAAATTCTTAATAATCGGTATCGCATCCCAAACCATCCAAAAAGCTATCGTTATTTAATACAAACATATGATATAGAATATACAAATAATCATACCGACAAACATAAAATAAATATCAGTCACGAGAAACCAAATTATATAGTACAAAAATAAGTATATATATATTGGTGTTTGTATCTAAGAATCCTTACCTCTATCTATGATTAACTCAAACACAATAATCGATGAACTCCTCAATCTACGAACTCAAAATTAAAGTATTTCACTCAACATCTTCTTATATAATCAGTTGTATCTTTCTATAATCATGGACAAACCTAAAAACCATGCGCGATTAAGGACACCAAAATTATGAAAATACTCCTAAATATCATAAGTTCAGAACCTCTCCTAAGATCAATCAAGATCTTTGTTTAAGTATCTGGATCCTCTACTGGTCCATAAGATTCTAGAGAGAGAAATCATAAAGAGAGAGGAGAAGTCTAGAGAGAGAAATTTTAGAGAGAAAATTAGAGAGAAAAATAAGGAGAGAAACTGATAGAGAGAGAAAGTGGAGAGAATAGAGAGAGAAGAGAGGAAAGAGAGAGAACTCTCTCTTCTTTTTCTTTCTTTTCTTTTCTTTTTTTCTAATTTTCTTCTTTCTTTTATTTTCTTTTCCTTTCCTTTTTTTTTTCCCGATTTCTTCTTTCTTCTTCGTGAAAACAGGGGAGGAAAACTTTGAGGCCAAACCCCTCCTATGGCGGTGCCTTCTCCGACGATGCCTCGGGTGGCTGCGACAGGGAGTGGCCCTCGATGACCAAAACAAGGATAGAACCCAACAATGGCAACCGATCCGATGGAGGAAAAAAAGAGAAGATAAAACAAAACAAGGAAAGTCATTTTCCATGTATTCTAGCAATGATCCTTGCCAATCCCACTAGAGATCAAGCCTTAGAGTTAGATAAGATAGGAGAAGAAGAGTTAAAGATTGTTACCTTGACTCTGGCGAGGTCTTGCAATCGACTCCGGTAGTGGAGTCCCCACAAAATCCTCACAGAGATAGCTTGAAATCAAGGGTTCTACGGGTGGAAATCGGTGGGACTCAAATTGGGATGCTCGATAGGGAATGAAGACTAATTTTTATAAGCCAAAATCGATGTTAATTGAGTCAAAAATAGATTCCTATTTCTCTCCTCCCACCGGAATCAAGGAAGAAGTCGAACTCCTTCCAGGAGTCTGATTCTTCTCCTTTTTTATTTTTTATTTTCCTCTTGTTTTAAGATTCGTGTGGAAAAAAAATCTAGGTTATTACATTCTCCTCCCTTAAAATAATTTCGTTCTCAAAATTAGTAAAATCTTAAGGGTGCAAAATTTCTATCTCATCCTCGAGCTTCTAGGTAGCTTTCTTCATTCGAAAAAAAATTTCAACCCTCTATCATAACATCCTTTGAATTAAAATCGATCCTTTGATCAAATTCAAATGACTTAAAGCATCATACTTTCGCCGTATGCTCTGATCTAAATCCAACGAATATCTAGAGTTTGCTATATAACTTTCAAACAAATAAAATAGTAGATTGTCAATTCCTCGCACGATAACCTAAAATACAAATTATCCATCAACACCCTATGAATCATTTTGTCACAATCCCTAGTAATCATAACATTATGCTCAAATATCCCTTAAATCACAGTCCCTAGAGATCATAATCTTAAGCTTGATACTATTCTATCATACTCTATTGATCATAAACCAAAGTTTTGACATCAATTATGTCACAGTTCCTAATGACCTTAAACCTATGCTATGATATCACTTTGTCACGTCTAAACCCAGCACCCAGATCGAATATGTGATAGCCGCACACTCCCTAGAACAAATTCTAAAGAATATACAAAGCCTATAATTTTTTTACAATTTCAACATCTCATGCATACTATCAATCTCAATTCGTAATAAGTAATTCTATATTAACAAATATCAACCTTGTACAATTTACAAAACTCAATCATCCAACTGTTATTAATGGTGCTCTATCTAATCAATCACGATCTGAATCTTTGCCAAGTACCAACATCATGTAACTCTAAAAAAGAAAGAGGAGGAAGAGGGGTGGTAAGCTTTACAGTCCGGTAAGAATCTCCACACACTCACACCAATATAATAATATAATTTGAAAGTAACATATGAACAGTATCAAAGAAACATAAGCCATAAAATCTCATGTTAAGTATCCAGTATAACTCAATATCGATATATAAAACATACATCATATACTATCAAATATTCATCTTTTCCAAAAGTCAAATACCGTACATATGTAATCAAGTAAACTCCTTTTACTTAATATGATTTTATGTCTTATCATCCATATCTCATTAATATGATCCGAATCAATCAACAGTTATCTTTAGGTCATGGACCAATCACGATCATGATCTCGTCCGTGACTGGCAAACCATACTAGCCATGATCCCGCCCGCGATGGCAAATCATACTAGCCGCGATCCCACCCATAGTGGCAAACTATACTAGCCACACTCCAACCCGCGGTGGTAATCTCAAGTACCACATTCTTGCTCGTGGCGAGGCTATTCTCAATTTAACGCAGCTAGTTCAAATATCTCTTCTTGATCATCAATTTATTAAGTCTCAATTTATATCAGAAAATATTATGTCATATTATAATTTTTTTAAAATTCTCAATAATCGATATCGCATCCCAAACCATCCAATTTAAAAGCTATTATTATTTAATACAAATATATGATACAAAATATACAGATAATCATACCGACAAATATAAAATAAATATCAGTCATGAGAAACCAAATTATGTAGTGCAAAAATAAGTATATATATACCGGTATTTGTGTCCAAGAACCCTTACCTCTATTCGTGATTGACTCAAATATAATAATCGATGAACTCCTTGATCTACGAACTCAAAATTAAATATTTCACTCAATATCTTCTTATACAATCAGTTGTACCTTTATATAATCACGGATAAATCTAAAAACCATGCACCATTAAGGACAGCAAAATTATGAAAATATTCTTAAACGTCATAAGTTCAGGACATCTGCAAAGATCAACCAAGATTTGAATTTGTCTAAGTATCTGGATTCTCCATTGGTCCATAAAATACTAAAGAGAGAAATCATGAAGAGGGAGAATAAGTTTAGAGAGAGAAATTAGAGAGAAAATAGGAAGAAAAATTGGTAGAGAGAGAAAGTGGAGAGAGAATAGAGATAGGAGAGAGGAAAGAGAGAGAAACTCTTTCTCTCTCTTTTCCTTTCTTTTCTTTTCTTTTCTTTTCTTTTTTGTATTTTCTTCTTTCTTATCTTTTCTTTTCCTTTTCCCTTTTTTTCTCAGTTTCTTCTTTCTTCTTCGTGAAAATAGGGAGGAAACTTTAAGGCCAATCCCTCCCATGGCAGTGCCTTCTCCAGTGGTGCCTCAAGCAGCCAAGGCAAGAAGTGGCTCCAGCCCTCAACGACCAAAACAAGGATAGAATCTGACGATGGAAACCGGTCTGATGGAGAGAAAAAAAGAAAGATAAAACAAAAATAGGAGAAGTCATTTTCCATGGATTTCGGCAATAATCCTTGCCAATCCCACCAAAGATCAAGCCTTGGAGTTAGATAAGATAGAAGAAGAGTTGGAAATTGTTACCTTGACTCTGATAAGGTCTTGCAATTGACTCCGATAGTGGAGTCCCCACGAAATCCTCACGAAGATAGCTTGAAATCAAGGATTTTATGTGTGAAAATCGGCGGGACTCAAATTGGGATGCTAGATAGGGAACGAAGATCAATTTTATAGGCCAAAACCGAAGTTAATTGAGTCAAAATAGAGTCCTATTTCCCTCCTTCCATCGGAATCAAGGAAGAAGTCGAACTCCTAGGAGTCCGATTCTTCCACTTTTTTATTTTTTTATTTTCCTCTTGCTTTAAGATTCATGCGGAAAAAAAAATTGGGTTATTACAGCTCCAAACCCTCATCACCTCATCGAAGCCCCAACCCCTGCTACCTCATCGCCCTCCTGGCCCTCAACCATGGCTCCAGCGTTGCCACTGCCATATGCATCTCCATGTTGCCGCCCACCTCCACTCCGTCTGCTCCACTTGGACCACTCACCTCCGCTCACCATGCTCGCTGCCTCCACCTCCGTTGACCGAATATGGAAACAATGGCCAGGGTTTCTAGTGGGAGGCATGAAGTAGCTAAATAGGTAAGCTTAGACGATGGATCTAGGGCTTTGTATTGAGTATTTATATATAAGGATTATCAGATCGAGTTCAAGACGAAACGTACTATTATCCATATCCAACCTAAACCCACTTTGATTTTTTTAAAACTCATAGCAACCCAGGATTTTAATCGAATCAGATACCTGATAGATCGAAAAAATTGCAACCCCTAAGGAGACCCTCACATAAATCTTGACTCTCGTTCTACCACTCTCACTCCCTCTCTTCTACTATTCTCAAAATTCCGATTAACTTGAGCATTGGAGAGCCTTCCGCCAAAAAAAACTTTAGTAGAAAGGCTTCATGTCAGATCTAATGATCAACTGAGATGCAGCGACAACTTTATCAACCTTAGCTTGGCCTCGGATTTTAGTAACAACAATAACTAATATAGTATAACCTGGATGTCCAATTCTTTTTTTGTTAGATATCTTGGCTCCAAGTGAGCCACTGGAGGCCCATTATCTCTTAAACCACACATAGTGGCCACCTAGGCGATTAGCAGCATGGATAAGACAAGCTTAAGCCTTGGTGATACCTGTACTGTCATCTTTGAAGCATTCCGCATACATGCAAATAGGCAAACAACAACATCCAAAGTAAAGCAACCCCACCTCAGCTTTTGGAAGTCGGTATATCAGATGGCTCAAAGCCTCAAACACTAACCTTTCGAGAGCAATCACAACTTTCAACGGTTTTTACAAATTATATATGTATGTATGTATGTGTCTATATATATATATATATATATGTATGTATATATGTATGTATATACGTACGTACGTACGTATACCCACCTCAGCTTTTTGGAAGTCGGTATATCAGATGGCTCAAAGCCTCAAACACTAACCTTTCGAGAGCAATCACAATTATCAACGAGTAACATGCGTAACCATTCATGAGGTTTTATGGTTTTACAATTATATATATACACATATCACCATCCAGTTGTCTTCCTGATAATTCGGATGCTGGAAGGGGAACATAGTATTTAGCAATTTTTTATGCAAAGTGGCTGCCCTAGGACCTGAACACGTTCCATTGCATTTGTCAGCCCAACAACAAAGTGGCTGCTCTACCATTGCACTAAGCAATGGGCCCTGTGATTCTTATGAATAACAACAAATAAATAAAGCTACAATAATTCACGATGCAATTACCAGAAAAACTGTTACTTAAATAATTGTGTCATGATCCGATAGTGACTCTGCAACCAACTCTAAACCTGGTGTCAATACAATTACAGGGTATTGATTGCTGAGCAAAGCAATTGCAAGTAGAGGGCTTTGGTTTCACACCAAAAGGTAGTGGAGAACATTATGGAATTTTGGCCGGTCATATTCACCTGTACTAGTCATATTTCCACATTTCACCAGTGATCCGTAAACCTGCAGAAGTAAAAGTGACAAGTTATCCAAGATTTCCCTTCTAGTTATATATTGACACAAGGGTTCTCAGATATGATAGAAAAGAATTGGTACAGTGATTACAAACTTATATCTTCTTCAATGATCACGACAGACCCGCATTCATTTATGCTTCTTTCTTCTTGCTTAACCGTAAGCATCTTTTCATTAGAAAATAGTAAACCACAACTTGTCCCTATTGGCTGATGTAAGGAATTGACACTCCAACACCCAGAGATTGACTTTAGAAGTTAAAGATGAAGGGGCGAATATAAAGCAAACTAAAACATGTTTTGATAAAATGGCAGATAAACTACACATTCTGCTTTTTCAGAAAGCATGTGAAGTAATTTTCTGTCATTCAAGAAATTACCTACCACCAGGACATTAACACAAATATTTTCCAACTTCAACAAAAGAGGACAGAGCAGGACAAAGGAATGTGAAACATAGGAAATGACGTCGAGAAACTTCAGACTCAATTCTTCTTAGAGATCACCAAGATTGTTCAACAGCCATCTCTGAAATGATGCAAACTGTGATAATCACTATGTTTATACACATGCGCACATACATATACATATGCATGAAAATAAAAAGAGGTGGACTATGCTTCTCTTGAGAAGAAAAGGTACCTCCTCCTCTAAATTCCAAAATCAATAATAAGGCATCCAAATCGAAGATCTAAATCACCGGTAATGGTTTGTAAAGTAAAGTGACTATAAATCAAAAACCATGTATGTTGGTGGTGGATGGGTCAACACATCTCAGTTGGATGAAAGATGAAACCTGCGTACGCCTAGACAGAAGTTGAAAGAGAAGACTATTTTTTCCCCGTTCTACATGAGAATGAAAAATTCACAAATGGACCGGATAAGACCTAGGAGAAGCTATCTTTTGATTGAGCAGTGGCCTAGACTCACTAGTTAAGTGGAGAGCTTCTTCATGTTCAATCTACTCTCTTCTTATTCCCCTCCTTCTGCCATGAGATAAAAGTGGATTATATCTAAGTAGAACTATGATAGTGATTGATGAGAGCATAGAAAAGCTGATGACAAAATTTGGTGTAATGTCAAACTTGAAGATCTGGTTTATCTAGATACAATGAAATCCTAAAGCTGCAATCACAATTTAAATGGGTATCTTTGGAGAATGATACAATGATCAAGTACATTATGTCATATGAGACTTGGACAACCAGAATGGTGATGAGCCTGATACATTCACCTAAGAAATGTGAAACCTCACCATTATGTTTTGCTAGTAACGGTAAAAGCATTATATAAATTGATGTTGGAGCCACATCTATAGTACCATAATTGATGAAGGAAATGGCCAATAAGATCCATGTCAAAAAGAATGAAATATTGAGTTCGGTCCAGATAATAAGGATTAGGAGGATGGTCGGAGACAAGAGTGGATTTTATGGTGGATTAGACTTGGTTTTGTGTCTCCAAAAGTATATTTTCATCATGACTGATTTAGCTTAAACTGAAACTGAACCATAACCATAGCCACCAAGCTCTATTCCCATTCCCTGCTATCTGGGTTTGGCATTTATAAATCCTCATTCACCAAGCTTTCCTAATTGGGCTACCTCTGATGTTCATTCAACTGCAACACCTTAGCTTTCAGGAATTATCAGATATAAATTTGTTTCATAGTTTGGCATGGTTTTCAGG
This sequence comes from Elaeis oleifera, assembly GCA_000441515.1. Classification (NCBI taxonomy): domain Eukaryota; kingdom Viridiplantae; phylum Streptophyta; class Magnoliopsida; order Arecales; family Arecaceae; genus Elaeis; species Elaeis oleifera. The sequence continues at coordinate 592,216 of KE504660.1, forward strand.
ATTCGCTGCCAACCAAACATCAACCCTTCAGATCTTCACTTTTGTAATCTGGGATAAGGACAAGCACCAGTGATGTTAATGAACTACTAACCAAAAAAGTAAGAGATAAATTTAATGTATGGATCATGGTTTAGGAACATAGGTGAACATGGTTTTTATATTAATATTTAAAAAGAAGAGAGGGGGGGGCGGAGTACAAATAACAGAATATATGAGTAGAAGGCAAATAGGCAGCATTGCATCCTAATTACTTAACCATGTGCCTTGCAGGAAGGTTCCTTCTGGCATTAGGAGTACAATTCTGGAGAGAGAGAGAGAGAGAGAGAGAGAAAGAAA
>KE504660.1:592571-617990 GCA_000441515.1 Elaeis oleifera
GAGAGAGAGAGAGAGAGAGAAGAAAAAAAATGTAAAAGGATCCTTTTCAACATGGTAACTAAGAGCTCCTATTTTGACCAGAGAGAAACTTAACTAGCTCTTTTCTAGAGATTCCAACAAAGAAGAATGAAACGCAAAGGAAAAGCTGTGAAATTTGGGTTCCTGTGGCAGGATAATGCAAGTCTTACTAAATTTAAGTCTGATGACTTCAACACAACCTAAACAAAACAAGAACCTCTGAAATTAATTTACATAAAACTGAACATGAAATCACACCCAGAAACTGCCCTAAAGCGAACATGGAAATTATCATAAACCTCAAAAGAACATGCATAGAACACTCATGATACAACTACAAAATAGTAAAAGTAGAATATAATCCAATTTTGCATCATAAATAATAGTATATACTCCAATTTTTTGAATTTACATTATTTACAAATTTCTTTATATTGGAAAGGTACAGAAACAGAGATCTAAAAATATTCATATACAAAGCTAAGTTTTAACAAGTAGATATATTGAAAAGCTAAAATTGGACAGATCAGAACAGTGCATAATGAGATAGAAAATTGCTTAAGACGATTATCCATCTATAAAAAGCACTAGTAAGCAATTTTTTTCTACTTGTAACAGTTGTTAGAGAGCCAAGCTGCCTTTTCAATTACATTACTCTAGAGTGTTGCAATTTTCAAATTGAGTGACTGGTGACAGTGGTGTTATAATTTTAGTTTGATAAATATAATGAGTTTTCCTAGATGCAAAACAGGATTGGCGTTTGTCTTACACTTAGGAAGTGTTTTCTGTACTATCTGGTGAGATCTCTCTATGTCATCCTTAATTTCCCAACCTTTCTAAATGGGTTTGTATACATAGAGTCATTCTAAGGCATCTTCTGTTTAAAGAGAAAAAGCAAGCCTCATCATTATCACATCGTTAGTTTTGGTCCCTCTTGGTTGAAACAACCAAAACAGGTTCATATACTTTCAAGGCTGGTTTCTATTCACTTCAGTTGAATCTTAGAACCAACGAAAACAATAGTTGGAGAAGGCCCACTGTCATGTGCACCTACTTATGTCAGTATTCTTCCAACCCTTTTTTTCAGGAAAAAAAAAAAAAGACACTTATCAAGTGAAATACACGTAAGGAAATAATAAGACTTTTCTTATCATTATGTTCTTCATTGAATGCTCAAATAGTTCCATTCTGCTGAACAAATTACTTTTTGTTTAGATGATTAAATTACATCTAACCGTATTTCGGAGCAAGTGTCAGATTTGGGATTTAAAGAAGAATCATAAGAAAAGCCAAAAAGTCAATCTGGTGGCCATGTGTAATAGATTTGCTATGGTTGTAGAAGTAGTCAAGCTGTACAATAAAGTGCATAGGAAACATCTAGTACAGGTGATATATACGAGAAAGGAATCATATAAACATGGCTAATTGATGTTCATACATCAGGAAATACATGATATGATATAAGGACAAGAAGAAATAATAGATGGTAATACTTGGTCCTAAAACCACCTACCACCCAAAAGTCACATGGCCCAAACATGCACCCCCACTAACCCTGCTTCTGATTCCAGATAAGTAAATAAATCTCAATTTTGGCAGTTTTGATGGCTTAAATCATAATGTCAATAATATACACTCGTAAATAATGATTTTCATGAAAAAGTAAGTCAAAAAATATCAGTCATCATTTGAGTATGTTGCATTGCTTCGGATCTCTAGTCCATAGTTTTAATATTTTGAGGCTGAAGCTATCAAATACTTAATAGATAAACATAAAAAATATAAAAATCATTGTCTTGCTCTGTTTAAAGCGTAGTATATCATTGTCTTACTTGATGACAATATATTATCACTTACAATCTATATGTTTATGAGATTAGAGCTAGAATCTTGCAAATTTGAACTCAAATCCCACAAATCTGCTTCCCAAGGGGCTCAAGTTCCTCTAGGGAAACTTCCCTCTCTTTCTCTTGAGGGTCAAATAAGTTCACACATGATTCGACACAATTGCTTTTTATTGGTTTTCTTGGGACATAAAAACTGCAACACAAGGAGGAAAAAAAAAAAAAGAATGGAAAGAAGAAAGAAAGAATGAAAAAGCTTCCACAATGTCAAATAGAATTCTTCCTGCATGATGGTGAGTAGATTTCTAGGTCAATTGCCTCGGGTTTATGGTACCAAATATCCAATGGAGTTCTGTTGGGTAATGCAAGTAAATTACTGGATATTAACACTATATCAGTGGAGAATATTAACAGACATTGGGAGAATTGTCCATAGAAAAAGTATTGTTCAGTGACCCAATGTGCCAAATGAAGAGTCTTAGAGAAAATAGCCAAATAGCAACAACATGGCAGACCTAAATAATTTCCACTCAGCACCCTTACAGTTTCTTATCATCTGGCATCACTTAAGAAGGCATCGGAAATGAAATAAGTGCAAGTATCAAAAAGTCACAAGCAGTTTGAAAAAAAGAGACATAGCAGTGTCCTTCCCACCTAATCATCAATCATGCTGGCATGTCCTCAGAACTGAGGAGTAATAATGGGTTTCCAACTCTTTAAGACTTGCAGCTGCCTCCTCCCCGATCTTCTCCAATAATCGCTCAGTGCTCTCCTCCAGCTGCTTGAACACCTCAATCCTCCTATCCACATTCTCATTCAGTGATGCAAACCCCGAAAGATGGCATTTTGTTTCAGTTCTGACACCAACTTTAGGAGTGAATCTGCCGCTTGAACCTATTTACATGTACATAGATTAAATAATATCTACAATTAGTGAAGATGTCAGAATATTGCTTGTTTCATCCTACCATCCTTGCAGCACGCATCTCCATCTGAAAAGCTTCTTGAGAGTTACGAATAGGTGGGTCATTCACCTGCCAAACATAAATAGGTAAATCAGTATAAATGAGACCTTTTAGAAAAGTATAAACAATGGAAGCTTTTGTAAAAGAATTTAAAACCCTAGATTTGAATCACCAAGAACAAGTTTGGGAACAAACCCTAGCAACATTAATGAGGAGGTTAAAATTATCAACGATGTTCGCCACATCAGTGTCAACCCTTTGCAGCAGGGCCTTCTGTTTCTGGGCAGCTGCTGCCGCAGCTGCTGCTGTTGGCCCACTTCCAGCACCACTTGCTCCTGCTTTGCTCATGCTTCTGGAAACTTTGGATCTTTCTATAGGCCTTTTTGGGTAGCGACGAGATTCGGCCAATATTTGCTAAAGTATAGGAGCCTAGTTGCAATACATCAGATGTACTCTATAACTGCAGGAATCAAAAGGAATAACTAGCAGTCTGATAGTAAAAGCATAGATTTTAAATCATTCAAAATCCCTCATTAGACAGCATGGAACAATAGACTTGATATGTGTAACGCTTAGCAGCAAGATAAAGCAAAAACTCAGTAAACTAAAGGAAAGCGGTTTGTTGGAAAAGATGGAAGATAATTGAGATAAGCTCAAAATTCCAAGAAATAATACCGATGAAATGTACCAAAGATATTAGGAAATCTTTTGATAGTTAAAGTCCATGTAAATCAAATAATACAATGTCCACAAGTTGGAACTAAGCAACAAGTTTCGGAAATTATTTGGTGGAGCCAAGCAGAAGAAGTGGGAAACAAAAGTAAATAAGGAGAATTTCAGAAGGCAGCAGGTAGATAAGGATTACAATAGTACAAGAAATGGGAAAGTCCAATGCAAGCCCATGGTAGAACAAAAATTTGAAGGTGCATACAGGAAGGTTCTCTAAGGGGGAAACAAATCAAAAATATTTGCAATGGAATGACTAAATGCTACAATGTGCCTCCCACCTGAAGGCTATACATAATTTTCTTACATCTTACTATACTACATTATCATGGCTGCTGAAATCAATTAATATAAAATGTGGTAGATGGAAGCAGCAGAATAGAATTACCTGGATTCTAGCAAGAGCATTAGATGCCTCAACAGCTCGGTTAGGGGTGAGCATGGTCTTGTTTGGACCGATTTCATGCTCAAACCTAAGCCGAACCAGTCCTAAATGGTTTGATATTCCTAGAAACCAAATCGGATCAATAGAAGATTAAAACCAAACTAACATGATTTAAACGGTCTGATTTGGTTTGATTTACCGGTTTATATTATTATTTTTTTTTGTAATTCACGAAGACTTGTTCCTTTTCACATAAAAGTACCACCAAGAGAATTTATCAAGTAAAATGATTTAATTAACATAAGATATTATCACTCAACAAAATGAAATTTTTAAACAAACACCATCATTAAAGATTAAGATAAAGATCTCCAATACATTACAAAAAAATAAACAATCCAGTAAGTAAGTCATTTAGAATTTAAGCCTAATCAATACAAATTAAATTGATAAATAACACCATAAATCTAGAATTATTTTCTAATACATTAATACTCCAACATAAACAACACCCTAATCAAAATAACGTTGTTTTATTAAAGCCAGTCCAGTTCTGTTTGAGAACGGTTTTATTTACCGACAAACCTAAACCAATCCAAATCTATTTTTATATGTCAAAACCAACCAAACCAAACCGAATAAATTTTAAACCGAACCAAACCGGGTTTGATTGGTTCAGGTTCGATTTTTGCTCACCCCTAAGCTCGGTGTTCTAATTTTACCTCTCTTTCTACTGCTGCCTGTTAATTTCAAGGAACTGTGTAGTGGCCAAGCCTAAAACATCATGAAAAAAGCAGCTAATACTCCTAGTTGGGAAAATCATGCTAAACAAATGTTTTCATACCCGTTGTAAGTTTTGAACGTTAAATTTCGAAATCCAGATGATCTTAAAAATCTAAAACTTCTGAATGAATATAAGCTGGTAATAACAAGTAACGTGAGTCAGGCTTTTCCTCGAACAATGAGAATGCATGGTATGCTCACCGTCGCAGACATGATTGCAAATTATTTTGCTGCGGCTAACTGTTGCATATCAATTCCTCTTCAATCGATCAAGTAAAATCTCAACTTGATGAAACTCTGATATGCCAAAATCTATCAAAAATTTCTCTATGACCTGAAACCAAGACAAGAAACACGACTTGTGTGAATAAAGAGTAGAGATTTAACATTTTGAGGAACACCTTACCGCGTCAGCCACCGCCGATGGCCACCGTTGAAGCCGCCACCAGCTGCCGGACGTCCCCCCCGTCTCTCTCTATCTCTCTCTTTCCTAGCTTTCTTCTTTCTTCTTCTCCTATTGCCTTTAGGACACCGATATGGAGATGAGGAACGAGTTCGTACCGAGGGAAACGGCTTTTGGTCGCCGGAGTGGGGAAGAGCGACCGCGAGACCCACCGCAACCAGGTGGCCAGGACTCCACTCTCGTGAGAGGGTTTTATGACGCTGCCGAGAGGGGGTGTGACAGCCAGCACGGAAAGATGCTTTCTTGGGGTGAACCGTGATTTGACCTCAGTGCACCAACTACCCGAAAGAGCATATATTGATTAAATAATAAATAATTAGAGATAAATTTTAATTTATTTTAATTAAAATATTTTTTAATAATTTATATAAAATATCTATCCATTTCAATCATAAATTAAATTATTATTATTTTGACTGAACTTATTCTTATATTTTTATACTATTTAAAATATTATAATATTACATTATTATAGTGCAGTACTCATTTACAATAAGGTAGTATTACATTATATTAGTGCGATATTTTTTATAATAATTTAATATTTTTTATTATATTATATTAATGTAATATTTTTTATAATAAGTTAATATTATATTATATTAGTATAGTATTTTTTATAATAATATAGTATTACTTTATTATATTATATTAGTATAGTATTCCTTTATAATAAGAAAGTATTACATTATCATAATATAATATTTTTTATTGTAGTATTATTTATAATAATGTAGTATGACTTTATAATAATGTAGTGTTATTTTTATTATGATGCAGTATTATTTTATAATAGTATAGTATTACTTTATAATAGTATAGTATTGCTTTATAACTACAAAAGTAATTGGATCATTTCATCTAATTTGAGTGGTTATTTTTAAATTATATTTCAAATGGATGGGATCTTTTACTTAAAACTTAAGTGGACAGTTACTTTTAAGTTTAAACTCAATTAAGTATTTTTCATTAATTTTTAATAAATAATATTTTATGATAAATTATTATTAATATTTATATAATAATAACGTTATTATTGACAATATCTCCACCTTAGCCCCATATCAAACGAGACTTTGAGTAATAAATAATATTATTATTGATTGTAAATAGATGTTCAAAATCAAAAAATAATCTGATGATTCCATTGAAAGCTTTAAAGTCCGCATGATGACATATTCAGTCCAATTATCAAACTTGTCACAATTTGTACCTATTCTTTCTCTTATAATTTTCGAAGGTTGACAGATTGACCTATTTAATAGTTGGATGATAAAAATGTATTGCTTCATAGATATGTCACTAAAGATGTTTGTATGAAATAAACTTTTGGTTCCATTGACCCAGACTATCCCAGTTATATTTACAAGCTACAATGTTCTTTTATAGTGTTAAATAGACATCACATGCTTGATTTCAATAGTTGAGCACTCACTTACATACTACTCTTAGTTTTTTAGGTTTAAGACTAATGTCTCACTTTTTATCAAACGTACTAAAGAATATATAATACTTCTTATAATTTATATCGATGATATTATTTTATTAGCACTCATAATACTTCTTTATAAATTGAAATTATGAAATATGGGCCTTTTTGATTACTTTTAAGGCATTAAGGCTAAGAATTCTATTTTTGGACTTCATTTAATCCAATCAAATATATTTTGATTTTATCAAAACCAATATGAATGGTTCTAAGCCTGTCTCAATATATATATATCTATTGAGTCCCAACTATTTCATTCTAATGACTCGCCACTCTCTGATCTGACCTAATATCAAAGTGTGGTGGTTGTGCTTTGATTCCTTTCTCTCATGCATTTTGACATTGGCTTTGCAATCAACCAAGTATATCAATTCATAAATACATTTACTTCCTTGCACTAGCTTGCAGTTATTCATATTCTTCGCTACTTGGAGCATACTTTTGACTATAGTCTTTATTTAACCAATGGTTCATCCTCTTCTTTTCATGCCTTAGTCGATGTTAAGTGGGCAGTGATCCTGATGACTAGCTCCTGATGACTAGCATTCTATAAATAGCTTCAATATTTTCTTATCCCTAATCTCATATCCTAGAGTACTATAAGGCAACGCACTTAAGTATGTTCAGATACAGAATTTGAATACAAAGGGCTTGACAATGCTGCTGCTCAACTAATTTGAATTCAATTTTTCCAACAAGAATTGAGGTATCTTGCTTTCTCAACCTTTTGTACTTTGGTATGATAATTTATCTTCTGTTTATCTCACTGTCAATCCCTATTTCATGTCCAGGCTAAATATATCGAAATCAATTTTCATTTTATTCGAGAGCAAATAGTTTATTGTTAGCTTCATGTTCAATTCATCTCTTCCAACAACTAATTCATAGATATATTCACTAAAGTACTTGACTTCTTTGAGTTCCAAGCTTTTGATGGTACCTGCCTTAGCTTGAGAGGAGAGGTGTTGGCAATATTTCCATTTTATCTCCGCATCAAAGGTCCATGATTCGAGAATTTTAAATTCTAAATAGCAATTCTAGCACTTTATTTGTTATTTCTTTTTATTTTTACATCATCTTACTTATAATCTCCCATATATTTCAACTATAAATATACATGATTACTAACTTATAATATTGAGGTACAAAAAGTTTCCCATAATATTTTCTTCCCATAATTATTAACAAAAATGAATAAACAATGATACTCGGAATGCTATTAAAAAAAATAATAATGTTATTGATTACTAATGATATTAAATTACTGATATTACTAATTATGTTTGAATAAAATAGCATTATTTTGTTATTGATTATTTCAATACCTAAATAATATGAGCAAAAAATTGATATATGACTATAAATTCCTATTGATTAGATAATATTAATTATATTATTTACTAATAATACTAAATTATTAATAGTCAATAATCATTGAAAAAAATAATATTTTCAATATTTAAATGATACTATTAATTATTTAATATTATTTTATAGATAATATTATTATTTTATTAAATATGATCATAGCTAAGATGAGAAAAAGTGGAAGTGAGAGAACCCCCCGTCTCCCAATGCCTGGGTGGTTTAAAATGAAAGAACCCCCTCCTTATTCCTAATGAAAGTCGCATTGCATCAAAATTGACTCACTTTCATGATCAAGGGGACTACAGTCACTTTAGAAAAGTGGCTCTCATGCAATTTCACCTCCCACCCAAACGTGCTTTAATTTAGGAAAGTATCTCATAATACTAGCATTAATGTAGTTATACAATCCCATCAATTGATGAGTGTGCACGAGTGATTCTAATGCATCGATGGGTGTTATCTAATTAATTAAATTTTTAATAATTTTTTAATAAATATTTGAATTAATGTCAGTTGGAAAGTATTTTTATTCTATCGTTCCACGTTTTACGGCCATCTTGACGGCTAACATGATGATGTTGAAATTATAGATGAACTCGCGATTTTAATCAAATTCAAAATTATAGATTTTATCTATAATTTTTTTCTACAATGGATAATGGATGGGCATAGAGAAGCCGCACAAGCATCAAGACGGGGATGGAAGGTGCGCGTAGTTGAGGTAGAGAGGAGGGGGGTGGAGCGGAGTCGAAGAGGAAAGAGGAGATGTTTAGCCAGAGAAGGGGACTGGGAGGTGTGGGGGGTTGAGGGGAGAAAAAAAATTTTTTTTTTGTGACGGACTAAGAAGCGGCGGTGGTGATAGACGTGGACCCATAGAGTGGGGCGGAGGAGAGCCACGAGAGGTGGGAGGCACGAATAAAATGAGCTCAAGATTTTTTTTTTTGTGACGGATGGAGATGGAGATGATAGGCGCTAACCCGCGAGGTAAGATGAAGGGGCACCACGAGGGATGAAAAGCACGAGCAAAATGAGCGAAGCGAGGATGGAGGAGATTTTTATTTTTTTATTTTATGATGGACAATGATGGGGGTAGGGGCGGCGGTTACAAGCATAGGAAGGGCGCGGATCGGGAGAGAGAAGGAGAAATGATACAAAAAAAATAAGAATCGTGTGCTCACCCACGATTTCAATGAAATCGTGGATTGAGTCCATGATTTCAATTTTTTTTACCCACATCATATGGACATATCCACTTAAAATCATGAATTCAACCCATGATTTCAGCTAAAGTAACGCTGAAATCGTAGATTAAACCCATGATTTCACATAATATGATAAAATAAAAATAATTTCAACCGACGTAGTTTGAAAATATTTATTAAAAAATATTATTTAAAAAATCCAATTAATTTATGATATACTTTCTTTTTTTTTCTTTTTTCTAGTGATGTGAAAACTGAAACATTTGGCATGTCCCGTGGATGAGACCGGTTCAAGACTTCAAACTACATTTTGATGCTAACATGCAACATATGATATAACTCAATGCAATACGACCAGCCAGGCAGCACAGAAGATTTATATTCACATCCGAAAGATAGCATTCTTCGAACGCTTTCACTAATGAAAGGCTTATCGTGCACCACAGTTTTCACTTGAAGCATATAGATATTGGACACAGACATGGTAATCACAAAATATACACAAGGGCAACACTTAAATACGCTAACTCATTTCTGAGCTAATCAGGAAAATGATATTGTACATGAAATAATATAATGGATAATTTTCACACCAAAGAGTGAGCACTAAAGAAATCTTTGAAGTCAGGTTCCTTTAAGAAGAACCTTGTTTCCTCTTAACCTTGACCTTTGTTAGATTTCGATGCTTATATCTGCAATCAAATTTCCATACACCTTGTCTCAGCATCTCAGAAAGACGGATGAACTGTTCATAGACGACAGATTCTGCAAGGCATTCCACAAATCATATTAATTGATGAAAGTACTTGACACTGAGAAACTTATCGGGATAATAACTGGCAGCCAGATTGACACCAATTTTACCTCGGCATTCCATTAAGAACAACAACAAAAGAAATGGAAAGAAAGAATTGTCATCACTATTTTGCAACATGAAATTTCAATCTGATTTGTTAACACTAGCTGTCAGCCAACTGCAAATTATTCTTACGATAATTAGGAAGAGTGGCCAAAATTCCAAACTAAATCAAACAATGCACAATAACTGTTCTTATGCTCATGAAGCATGTAAAGATTTAGGGTTGATTTTTTTTTTTTGGGCAAAGGCATCGCTATGTTCTATTGACTTAGCTATGCAATTAAGCACAATGATAAAAATGACAGCCAAGAAAATTTGTAGTTTCCAGTCGCATGCAAATGATCCAACTCAGCAAAAAAAGCCACAAATAAGATTTAGAATGCGTCAGCTTGCCAAGCTGGTAAAGTTTCTCGATGTTATACCGGACAACACAGTTCAGATCTCACACACACCTTCATAGTCCTAAGAATGGTTTCAACTATTTGAGTTACATAAATACACTTCCCCAAAAATAATGAATTACAACAGGCAGTAAAACTTGTGTCAACAAAAGATTTTAATCAGTTTGACATGATCTATTAAATTTTCCTCATGCAACTAAGTTGACAAAGTCAGGAGACATCTATATAATATGGCTGAGTCTCACTGTAAAATATTTGAAAGATCTCATATACGACACTCCGGACAGTTGAATGATTGATGCCCAAGTTGTGTCCAAGTAACATTACTTAATCAAGCTCATCTCAAGCTGCTAATGAGCAGCTCAGATCATTTTCAGCCCCATGAAATGTTGCAAAGCACAACAGCATCAGAATCTAGTAGTCCCTGAGATTAAGATGTGTTGCTAAAATGATTTTCAATATAATAACTAAATCTCAAGATATGTTTTTAAGTGCCAATAAGATATGTTGTAAGATAAACTTGCCATTTCCCATCCATTTCTAAAAGCTTCTGACAAGAAAAGGAAAAAAAAAGCCAACAAGATAGAGAAAATCTGAAAAGGAGGTCTCATTTACGACCCTCTCACTTTGTTCTTGACTGGACCGAATAACGTCCACCATTCACTACCATAATGGCAAGCACAAAGACTTTCAAGTATTTATCATCTTTTTGCAACAACAAAACTTTCATTTCCAATGAAGTCATTTTAAAAGCTTATTTGGTTATTTCTGTGATCAACTTTAAGGATAATTCTAATCCTAAGTGGAAGTCCGTCCACTCATCACCTTGCACTCAAGAAGAAATGTTCTAGCAAATGAAGCTCATGATCTCAGCAAGAACCAATACGTTGACCATAAAACTAAAGAGGAATTACCCAAGTTGCATGTATGGACTTAGAAGTCTTGAATGTTTCAGAACTATTGCCAGATTGCCAGAGCAACATCACAATATATAGTCAGAAAATCATTGATTTGAATCTCAAAACATAAAGTGCAACAAAATAAGCAAAGCACTCTTTTAGATTCATTTTCAGTTCCATATAATGTTCAAGGTTTTTAGATGAATATATTCTTGTATACATATATTTTCATGTACTTGATTCTTAATGGACAAACTAAGAAATCTAAATCTTTACCTAAAACATAATTACATCTAATTTTTAATGGATGGTGAACACAAATTCTTGTTTACTACACCATTAGTATTTACAAGATGGCTTAAGTCTTAAAACCTTTTCAACATGTGTGCAACATAGAAAATTGAAAATGTCTACAACTTTTTCCTTGAATGTTGGATTTTTTTTATTTTTATTTTTTATTTTTTTGCATTATTCTGTGTTTTCTTACAAAAATGGCTATACCTAATATAGCCACATGGCATGCTTTTAAAAGTAGAACCTTCAGAATGTTAAAAATTGTTAAGCATCCCTGATGGGGTAGTTTTGTTGTAATTACAATTAATAACAAAATAAATATTTAGTAGATCTAGGCGCATAACTCATTAACTCACAAATAAGACAACCATTAAACTGGCCAAGAGTATCTATTCATATGGACAGAACTACGTTAATCTTCCTTGCTTAGCACCTCAGAAATAGTACAGTGGCATCACTCTAGCATGCTTAAGAAGAATAATGATTTCAGAATTTACTAATGATAGAATTTCATTAACATCACAACAACAGCATACAATTAGTATCAATAAACCAATCAGCAAACACGAGAATAAGATTCCCAGCCATTATTAAATTATGTATAAACACCGTAAGCAGCCGCATGACAAACATAATCATAACCAAAACACTAACTGTGAATTCTGGAAAGATCCAACACCAGAAAAATAGAACAGATTCATGATAAGAGAATTATATGCAACGGACTATCAATTTTTTGTCATCGATACATACAATTTGAGTAACGGATAAGAAGCAAATCATGAATGATTAATTCATTAACCTAATAGTATTTTTCAAAAAATAATCAGTTTACTGGAATATGGAATCACATCATTGTTAACTAAACATTACCGACCTCTGCAAATATAATGACAAGATGTTGGTATTTCTTCAGAAAAAGAAAACATGCTTCTAAGGAGTGCCTTGTATGCAACATAAATCTAGCTATCAAACACATGTTTATTGTGCAGAAGTATTTGATTCCTCAACTCATGATCAAAGAATTTGATAAGCTTATCATCACAGAGTCATCTATTTATGTGAAAATAAACATGGCACTCTGTGGCTAGCACCTTAAAAGAACAAAAAGCGATTTTCAATGCTAAATTGTGGCATCAACAATGATTTTTTCAATAACATTATATATCATTCCATTATGAGCATCAGATAATCAGACCCAAAACAAACACGCAACAAAAAAAAAAAAAAGGAAAAAACTAAGAAAAAGAATATCATAAGCAAAACCATAACCACAAGACTGATCATGGATTCCATGAAGAACCATTGTTGAAAGTATTGAAGACATTAGTACTCAAGAGCAGCATTAGCTATGGACAGTTTATGAAGCATTGTCATCAACATGCATAGACTTAACAAAAGTTATGGAACAACGTATAATCAATTTCATCACCATTTTCTGGTTCCTGTTTAAGCACCTTTATGGCATGTGGAGGAACCATATTGCTTCAGCTCAAACAAAACAAGTCCAACGTACAAGTTCGGAATCTTAGATATCGGAAACCGAAGGAGACGAAACCAGTTATCGGAGGCAAAATCATTTGGAGGAATCAGAAACCCTGTACAGATCAGGAGTGACAATCTCCGGCAAATCCAACCCAGGAAAGATCCCCTGATCATAGAAAACCCTATATTAGTTCTCCATCTTACAAGCCAAAGAAAAAGAAAAGAAATAAAAAAAAGCAGGGACAACAGGAAGGCTAAAGGATCATCTTTTATTCAGAGGAGGAAAACGAGGCAAAAGACGATCTTTCTAATATTTCCAGAAGCAGGAAAAGGAAGGAAGCTTACATTAAGCTTCTTTTGGAGGGCCTGGCCGCTGCTTGGGCGGCGGGGGGCTTGGCGCCGGTCATGGCGATAAAGTCCTCCATCATCTCCTCCTTCGATAGCGAGATGCTGAACTCCGCCGGCCTCACCTTCTTGGCCATCTTCTCGTCGCCCTCGGCACCTGCTCTGGACCTCAGAGATCTCGTCACCGGACCAGAGACCGGCCTCCCAATCTCCACCGCAGTCAGGCCGCTGCCCGCCGTCCTCGCCTCCAGGCGACGATCTCGCGGCTCCTGCGGAGCGGGAGGCCCGTCTCTCTCCGGCTCCTTGGGCTGGGTCCGGCAGGGAATGCGGATCACGAGCCTCGGGCGACTGGAAGGAGGGGAAGGATCGTTCTTGGTTTGGGACGCCGGAGGGGAGGCGAGGCGGAGGATGGACGCCGGTCGGTGGTGTCGCGGTGGCCAGAGACTAGATGGCATCGGAGGATGCGGGTGCTGCCCCACCGGAGCGCGGGGTTCTTGAAGGGGACCGAGAAGCTGGGCCCTGCCGCCGCCTCCCGCGGCTGCGACGGCGGGGGCTTCGGCGGCTCGTCGATCACCGAGCACCTCAAAACCATCTCATAGAGTAAATAATGGAACAGGGAAGAGAGGATTGGAGAGCGCAGTGCGAGGGGTTTCTTGTTTCTCTCTCGCTGTACTTGGTTTGTTCCTAACGAGAGAGAAGCGAGGGAGAAGGGCTTTTCTTTCTACTGAGGGTTACTGCTAAGATGCGCCGTATAGTGGGAGAATCCGGGGGCAATATGGACCGTCAGATGGATGGTTCCCCCACTCCGATTGGTACGGAAGATTTCGGTGGAGTTTGAGTGCAACCGTCCACATCTTATTGATGGTGGATCCCGGGCCACAAGCAGTTTCAGCCGTGCATCACGAAAATGACTCGGCGAGGATCATGCTTTACGGCCTGCACTGGCTGAACAAAAGAAAATAGGTGGCTCTTCATGGCCATCGCAGATCAAGTCATGTTACAGTATAAGGTCCCATGAATTCAATCATAGTTCCTATATAAAATTATACAAAATTATAGTTTTTTTCATTTTTGTTAGCAATAATATGCATTAAGAAAAATGAAAAAGAGGTAAAGACGAAAGTAGTAATCCAATGATAAGTAGATTTTTTTATATGAAAATCTAATTCCAACATCATGCAGGAGAGAAGGTATTGCCTAAATTTTTAACCACTATGAATATAGGTTAAATAAATAATTCTTTAGAGAGCAGAGCATTACCAATATGTTCTTCATTGATAATTGCTTATTGGTAGCTCATGTTACCGCACAGAATGCATGATCTCAAAGTAATGCTGAACCTCTATTGCAATCTATTAGGTCAATTAGTGAATACAACAAAATCTTTATCAAGTTCAGCCCTTATGTCTCCTTACAACTCCCATCTCATTCTATCATTTGCTTAAGTGCAGCCGAAGGAGAGGATTTGGACTTATCTAGATATTACAATATTAGGTACCTAACCTTCAGCCTACACTTTCAATTATTATTTTTAAGAGAGCATATAGAATTGAAGGCGCCAGCGGTAAACTCTCTTTTTAGCAGATAGAATAACCTTGTTGCAATTAGTTTCATCGTCGCTATCGGTGTATACACTAGCTACGGTATATATTCTTACTTATGTTTTGCAAAAATTAGAAAAAATTTTGGACTTTCTTAAGGCGCCATGATTCTACTAAAAATAGTTGCATCTTATATCCTGACGGGTGGTTTATGTTCCAAGGATCAAAAGGATAGAGCGTCAAATCATTGATGATTAGGCAACAGGCTTAAGTACGAAGATTTGTACGGATATTTATTTAGTCCTATATCAATTATTTATTTGAAAATTTTAATATTTATATCAGACTAAAAATTTATATAATATCTTTTGATTAATTTTTTAGATAAAATTCTAGCCGTTACAAATATATTTAATCCTCATAAATACTTATCACGATGCCTATTTGTTTTTAGCATCATACGTTATCGATTTTTCATGGTAGGCTTTCATTCATTTTGATGGGTTATCTTCCAACTTGCATTAACGTATACTAGGAATGCAGTAGGAGAAGAATTTCAACACATCGCAGCATTGTTTAAAAGGTGAGTCGCTCAGTCACATGGTTAAAAATAACAAGTTTTTTAAGAAGGAACAATTATATTTTAGTTAAGTCCACTAGACAATCAAAGCAGTTGGCAAAGCCTATACTCCGGAGCAATTTAATTATGGGATTTTTTTATTTTAACATTTGGTGAATAATCATGAGGAAGAAGTTACATAAGTGTCTGTCTATTACCTTAAAATAGCACAAGCAAGTAATGATTAGTTAATTATTCATCTTCCCCCATGTCATCATCTTATTTATACCGGTTGAACAAGAGCAGTGTCCTCCGGCAGTACACGTAAGGGAAAAAAAAATCCAGTAACATTATCTATCTAACTAGACAAAACATTTTCCAATAAGGTTAAAAAGAATTGTACCAAAAAACAAAAAAAAAAAAAAAAAATCAAAAGAAGCCCAATAAAAGGGGGAATAAATACCAGCATCGCCACACCAAAATCATAACCATGCAATCAAACCTCATCTCTCCGATAGCACAAGCACAAAATATATAAAGAATTCAATTAATGCTTTAAAACTTACAAGAAAAATTCAATTAATGTTTAGAAACATGCAAGAAATTAATAAATATGCATGGATTCATAGAACGGCTCATTAATCTTGCTGTGGACGAATGGGTCATCAATCTTTACCATTTAAAATGAATTACTATTTCTTTCCATTTACAAATATAACTAAAATAAATCAAGAAAGATGAAGAAAGAATAATCCAGATTTCAATCACCCCCAATCACCAATCAATGCCAAATTCTCCAGCGTGTTGCATGGGAGAAGATATCCGATAAAGAACTCCTTCAATTCCAACCGCTCCAAGACAAAATTTTCTCCTCTATGAACGGGAAGGTTCGGCAACTCTATACCGCTTTGGAGTCACAGTCTTGGGCAGTCCCAACCCAGGCAAGAGTTCCTGCATCATGAACTCCCTAGGTCACCTCTATAATACTGAGACTAAAGAATCGTATGGAGAAGCAAAAGAAGGAAATTCTAAAAAGAACAAGAAGAGATCTTACATTGACGTACCCTTGGACGGACCTCTGCCGACTCTTGAGCCAGCGAGGAGGCTTCGATCCTGTCATGGCGATGAAATCCTTCTTGATCTCCTCCGCGGTCAACGAGATATGGAACTCTACCCTTTCCTTCCCTTTCGTCGCCGCCGTCTTTCCCTTGCCTTGTGAATCTCTGGATTTTAAAGATCTCATCTTGGAGGCATCTTGGGAAGGTGGATGTAGAGGCTCGTCTTCTTGCTTTGAGTTCTTGGAGTGGGGTGGAAGGAGAGGCGGTGCACTAGCTTCCGGCGATTGGATGGAGGGTTTGGAGAATTCTGGGTTTGTGGGGGAGGAGGAGAGAAGGAGGTGGTGGGAAAGCGACGGGGACGCGGCGGGCGGTGGCACCGGAGGGAGGGGTTCTGGAAGGGGACTCAATTTTGGGCAGTAGCCATGGAAGCCTCTGGGGCGTCTTGGACCGTGAGCAGCTCAACACTACCTCAGGCCCACGCGCAACCCCAAAGAGGGAGAGAGATGCGAAAAATAGGTTTGGAAGGGGTGGAGGGTTGTTAGGGGCCTCCAAAAATCGTTATTACCTGTTATAACAGAAATCACGGCACTTACTTTGCCGAGTCCGGCTATTGACTAGCTTCAAAAATAAAAAAGTGGCAGGGCAGAATTCCGGAGGACCACTGGACTTAGCTAATAGTTAGTCTAGGCTTTAAAGATTAGTAATAATTTTCAACCCTGCTGACATGGAAAAGTAAGGTCATTTTCATGAGCAGTTTTCTGGAGGCAGTGGGCTGTGGGCATCCTTAAAATGCAGCCAACCGAGTTGACCTATTTTATCAATAAAACACCTAGATAGATGTGCTATTGAAAAAACTAGGAAGCTTGAACCAAAGATAATATTTGCAGTGATGCTCAACATTAAAAATCCCATTAGATTAGGATTCCAACACCATTTTTTAGACCTAATGTGACCAACCATAATAGTATGATTAGAAAGGATATTTGACTCCAGGTATTTTGTGTTGTCAAAGAAAAATTAGCCTCTTTTAACCAAAAAAAAAAAAAAAGGAAAAAATCTGCCTCATTAAGTAGAGCCAAGAATGTTCCGAGCAATGCTAAAGATCTTCTCTCTTTACTGTTTCCACCGAGAGTTTTCAAATCAATTACTCAAGTGAGAAAAAACATCCAGGTTGAAAAGGACACAACGCTGCCTCATCTTTCTTTTTCTTTCCCCGTTTCTTATTTAATGACTAGCTCTCGTGATGTCATTGATGAGTTAACGGGAAAAAAAAAACTTTTTCAGGAGAATAACTTGATCCATTTTCCCGAAACAAAACTCAATACAATATTTTTGAATTTACTTTCATCCTGTTGTATTGGGCCCCTGTCCTCAGTTTGTTACATTGCTTTATTTATCGTCTCAACGAATTGTTGGGTCTTCCCAACCTTTGCTCAAACGAAAGGACTCAATACAGTATTTGCATTATGATACCAAGAAAAAGAATTAGAGGATCCAGGCCATGCCCTTTCCTTTTCGTAAAACTAAGACATGTCTTCTTTTGTCCTTTTTAGGCTTCTCCACTCTTCAAGATAAGAGGATAACTAGTATTCCAAGATTACCCACACCAGCCGGATAGAGAGAGATGAGGCCATGGAGGTAACCAGATTCTGCAAGTGAGAAGCACTGATTTGTCAGAGAAAGGAATGACTCAGCCGAATCTCACCCAATGTCCTAATAACGATGCGAGAATCTGAGCAATCATCAGCAGATAAGTACTGCTCCAAATCAGCCACTGACATCTCCTAGCATTCCTTTTTATGTGCTCTTCCTCTATTCCATACATGACTCCTGATTAATTTGTTGCATGATCTTGTTAGCAAACGTCTACGTTCCTTGCAGTGGTCAATATTGCCTTCCCAACACTCCTCCTCCGGATCATGTCCGCGAGTTTTGGCACTTTTGGAGACAAAGAACATCGATAAAAAATCTCTGAAATCTTCCGTCACCCTGGTGGCAATCGCCTTGTGGTGCATTTGGGTTGAACGCAACAACCGGATTTTTCGCAGTGAAGCACTCGGTCAGACTGGATTGGCAAAAGTATTATTTCCTCCTACGCGATTGGACAAGGAACTCGGAAGACGAACAGATTACTAGATTACACTCTAAACTCTCCTCAGCTTTGGGATAATACCACCGCTGTAGACAAGCCAGCGTCTCTGCTTTTAGCACCACGACTACCGAATTTCTGAAATTCCATCTCCATATTCCCCACCTGTACCGTCTCCCCTCCACTCAACTCTACAATCACAACATGTCAGTTATCCTCTACACCCTTATTCTGTAGCCAATGTCATAATCTATTATATATAATATAATCCTACGAGGAAGTGTCTCGCTTACCTCATTTCAATCAAAAAAAAAAATATTGCCTTCTCAGCTACTAATCCTACTGGTTTTCCAATAAATGAGTTTCTTTTTTTGTCCAGAGGTTTTCTTTTTTCGGTAAAGATCGCCCGTAGGCATCAAGATTTATAACAAAGGAACGTTGCGTACAGCCGACGAACAGGAAAAATAAAGAGCAAACAAGTATATAGCCTTTGTGACCAGGACAAAAATCCATCACCCATAAGCAACCCATCACCCAGAACAAAAGAACCATAAAACCCATCACCCAGAACAAAAGAAACCAAAATATATTGACAAAACCCTCCCAACAGGCATCACATTTGAAAGCCGATTCCAGATGTAACAGGCTTCCTGGTTGTTGGCAATCCCCGCATGAGATAGATTGAAAAAATTATAGTAATCATCGAAATGAAATAGAAGGACAGTCCAGGATGATATAGCAAGAAGACAAAATGCACCATAAAAATGAAATTGAAACCGCAAGTTATCACAGTGTCTGGCCGTCCTGCTGGGAGGTTTTTTTTTTTTTTGGTCCAGAGGTTAATCCTAACTCACACATCATCATAATGCTATCTTTTCGTTTAGCAGTTCACTGATCTTCACTAGCATTAGAGTCATCAAAAATTGGACAACGTCTGGATCTTGTTTAAACTGGTTAGTACTGAATGCATATATGTTTTACATGCTTGATGACGATTCACAGCAGAATGGAGAAAGGAAATGAGATGTGTTACAGTGTAACTCGTTTCCTTTTTGATGCTTCTGCTCTTGGTGATTACCATTTTCATCCGTTGATATGGGTAGGTGTGGGAACAAACAATAGCAGAGAGACATTGACATTTACGCAAGCAAGCGCCATACACTTTCATGGGCTATTCTCGGAGGGAGGAAGGCCCTTCAACCTTGGATTCCGTCGAGATAGACTCCTACAAATTTATAAGGTTGCATTTGTTGCATGACCGGATAATTTAAATTTAAATAAATTATCGTCATTAAATTATCAGTAGCCTAAAGATGTGGAAAACTACTGGCATTTGGGAGGGGGGGGAGTTGGGCCATGTGGAGCTGGGGGTAGTGAAGATAGGCGTGGAGGAGCCACGGAGAGGTGGTGGGAGACAAGAACGGAGAAACAGCGGATAGACAAAGGAAGATGGAGAAGTCGTAGGCCGAGGGCGCATGCAAAGAGGATGGGGAGAAAGAGGAGGTGGGACAATGAATTTTGTATGATTTTTTAAGAGATAATTTTGTCCAAAATTTTATTACAATATTATCAAAAAAATGATAATCTGGATAACCACCTTTTCTCAGGACAATTCAGATTGCCTCCTATGAAAAAATTTAAATTATCAAATAATTTATATTATCATTCAAAAAATATATCAAATACAGTAATTCAAATTATTATATTAAATTATCAATAATTTAAATAAATTACCGACTATCAAATACAACCTAGATCTTTCTTCTTTTATCCAACGGTCTTTTGTTACGTTCACCCTCCGCGATGATTTTTCCCATTGTTTATGTTTTATGAAATCAGCGATCTCCACAGACCGATGTACGAGTGTCAGCATAAAAATTTTATGCGGATTTGCTTCGTACAGTTATATTCATGCGTCCAACCACATACGGAACTTTCGATTGAGATGTTCTATTTTACTCGATCCCAAGTGGGAATGTACGCAAACTTCCATGGGCAACATCATCATCCCTACAATTTATGCGCCCTGCCGCAGGTGAGCTTTGTCGTGCACTTGTGTTTTCCCAACACATCCGCTCGCAGCCTTCCTCACGGACGTCCACATACTTACTGGCATGCCTATGTAGATCTGCATAGGAATTTTGCGAATGTCTCCGAATGTGTCCACCGGAAAATATTTGTGCTCGCATCTCATGAGCGGATCCCCTTACCGTTCGCTCAAAATCAGATTAATGCTTAGGTTGCATTTGATGACCGATAATCTATCTAAATTATCGATAATTTAAATAAATTTATTAAATTATTATATTTGATATATTTTTAAAATGATGATCTAAATTGTCTTGAAGAGAGATGTCTGGACCTCACAATTACATCCGATCCAGATGGTGGGGGTAGCAATTCATGTTCGTATATCGTAGTCGTATCGATACGAACACGATTATGAAGAACACAAACACGACATGATTAATAAATGTGTCAGAATTTTTTAATATGTACACGAATCTATTTATTAAACATGTTATCTGTTTAACACGATTATTAAATGCATCATATTGGGTTAACACGTTTACACGATATGTTAATGTAAATAACCTATTTTACATAAAATATATATTTTTAAAATGAGAGAGAGAGAGAGTTGAGTTTGGTGGCTATGTGTGGGGACTGAAATATTTGTTTAGTTTTATTTTTAAGATTTCTAATAAAAATAAAATAATTATTAATTTGTAAAAAATTATAAATTATATATATTTTCATATATGGATTAAACGTATCATAAACGCGTTCACAGGTTAACACGTAACACAACATGAAATTCTTCGTATCATAAACAGATCGATACGATTTTGATACGAACATGTATAAGCTCAACACTAATATGAAAATTTCGTATCCGTCGCATGTTGTGTTAAAAATCGCCACCCCTATCAGATGGATCACGACCCGATCCGATCCTAATGGGTTGGGTTGGTCAACGTATTGATCGGATTTTGATCCAACTCGATCCAAACCCGATAAATTTACATCTCGGATCGGGTCGAGTTTGGGTAGTGGCCACCCTGACCTATTACCCAATCCAATCCAATCCATTCTTATGTATATATATTGTTCAATATGGGCTGGTTATCTGAAATGTAGGCCTTATGGCCTTAGGTTTAGTTAAGACCTCAAAGACTGAAGAATGGTAGTGGATTATTATTCAATATTTTATTTTAATATAGAAAATCTTACTTAGATGAAGCACGTATCCGATCGGATAATCTGATACCCCATCGAGTAAGGTATGGGTAAAAAAATATTGACCCGCTGGGTCACGGGTCGGATTCAGGTCAAAATGCTGAGATAGCGGATCAGATTCAGATCGATCCAAACCCACACCCAATCCAACCCATTATCAAGCCTAAAGATGACTATCTAAATGACCACTTGTTTGATAATATTGTAAAAAAAATTTAGATAAAATTATCCTTCAAAAAAATCATATAAAACCCACCCTCCATCCCCTCTCCTAATGGCTCTCATCCTCTCCTTCTTCTCCGAACTCTCTTGTGCCCTCACCGCCCTCGACCGCCTCCCCTCCAGCCATGCCCTTGTCATTTCCGGCTATAGCTCCCACTTCTACGCCGACATCGACCTCTCCTTCCTCGTCTTCATCACCGCCGTCCCCTCCTCTAACAACCCAGCCATCATCTTCTCCTCTCGCTAGGCGTATTTTGAAAATTTTGATTTAAATTTAAAAAATAAAATCAAATTCTTCTCAAGTAATTCAAAATTTTATAAAATTTTATGGAGGTATATTAAAAATTTGATTTCACATTACTAATAATTTGATTGTCATACCAAATATATCAATCAAGATTTTCAATAATTTTACTGTAATATTATCTGCGTATATCAAATATAGTAATTAACATTATTAGTAATTTAATGATGACAATCTATTTTGAAGACAATCCATATTATCTTTCAAAATTATCTGGCGACCCACCAAATGCAACTTTAGAACCAAGGCTCCTCTCAATGAAACCAAGAGCCGGCACTGCGTCCACCAATGTTGGCTCCTCTCCATGGAAGCATGGCTGCCATTGATCCCATCTTCAACCGTCGATCGGCGCTCAAAGCTGCCAAGGATGCAGCCCAGTCGCCCTTTACCGTTGATCTCGAATCCCATGGAACACCCTCCTCTCCTTCCATCCCCACAGAAGGCCCATTCTTGCTGATTCCCAAGCCGACCCAATGGTACGGCCAGGGCAAGGCCCAAATGGGCACGGAAGGGCGGACGGGGAACCCTACCCCGATTCGGATACGTCCTGGAGCAGATTTCCTCCATGTTCTTCATCTTCTTCCAACGATAAGCCACCACAGTAGGTGCCACGTGAGAACCACCTCCGCCGTCTCTCCCTCCCCCTTTCTCTCCTCAAAACCAGCCAACCCTTCCCTTACGTTATCTCTCTTGGTTCTTGGCGGGGAAGGAGGAACTAAGACCAACCGAGGGGATGACCACGCCTACGGATCAGACTATAGCTAGGGTTGGGATTGTTTCCCGGGTTAGGTAAATGCTTGGAACACCTTAGATTCTACTCGATCGGGAGCATCTTAGACAGCTTCATTCGATGTTCACATCGCACCATCCTCTCGCTCTCTCTATTCATTTGCCTCAGCCGCTCTTCTTTCTTCTTTGTTTCCCACGTAATTTCTAATTTTTCTCATACCTCCCCACCCCCCCCCCCCCCCCCCGGTAATGTTGGGTAATTGAATTCTTATTTAAATAATGAATTAAACCTTGTCATGCATGGAAAATTAATATGATTTTGCATAAGATGTGAATTACAAGTCTTGAATTGATTTTAGGGTCAGGATCAAGTTACACCTGGTTTAACTCTTATAAAGTTATACATTTTTTATTTTTATTTTTTAACTGGATGATGGAGGTCTTATATCAATAATCCAAGCTATTAAATATTATCTATTATCTCTAACTTGCTTACATACTAAAATTCATATAATTTAGAAATCTTTAACATATACAACAAGTAGTCAAAAAGTTTCACGTTGTTCAAATCACCTAATTTTTAGCACTAATATTTTAGCACTTGATGAATAGAAATCTCCAAATTACATAATTTTAATATATAAATAAGTAGTTTAGAAGTAATAGATAATATTCAATAGCTTAGATCATCAATATGGGACCCCATAGTCCAATTTAAGTTTGAAAGAGTTATACCAAGTGTAACTTAAACCTAACCCTTGATTTTGAGCTTTGGACTAGCAATGTCTCGTCATAGGCTAGAACAAAACCTTATTAATGCTCTATCAGAAGCCAGAAATGTAGCAATATCGATGCTCATTATAGCTAGAATGTGGCAATATCAATATCTCATCACAGGTTGGAAATATGGCTATATCTATGTTGCATCATGGGCTAAAAGATGACCATGGCGCAATCCAATACAGGATTAGTTGTGATTTTTTATTGAGAAAGTCTTTATGCATCGTGTGCGGTACAATAAAATTGACGTATAATATACTATTAATTATATTGAAATACGTAGTCATCAATTTTCAACGCACATTTAATGCCTACAGTTCTATTTTTCGTTAAAATTTGAATGACAAAAATGTCCCTCCTATTCTGAAAAAATTATGACATTTTATGGTCATATTATAAATCCTGTAGTCAAATTATGACTTCCTATACACAAGAAGTCATAATTCTTTTCCGAAGTCATAAAGAGAGAAGAATATTTTCGTCATTAAAAATTTATAAATTTTTTAAATGGCAAAAATATCCTTCCTTTTCTTATGATATCTTATGGTCAAATTATGAACAAGAAGTCATAAGTTGATCACAGGATGTCATAATATGTTCACAAGATGTCATAATTTTTTCAGAAGAGTAGAAATATTTTTATTATTCAAAATTTCAAACAAAAAAATGAAATTGTAGGTATTAAATACGTATTAGAAAGCAATAGCTACGTGGCCCAATCAGATGGAATGGTATATTTTTCTACACCGCATGCGGTGTATAAAGAATTACTCTTTTTTATTATAGACTGTATTATTTTATAGTTGGGAACTGTGCTATTGAATTATAGAATGGTAATTAATTTGTATAACTAAATTAGGAATCATGCATGCATATTGAACAAGGATAATTATGGCTATATTGAAATGCTGATGAAAGTATTTAATTAATTATGTATATGGCATAAATATTTTGTGATAATTATATTTCTATTTTGTTGGGTCTATATTATAATTTACATTCACGTTATCTATATTTCACTGTTGCATCTTCCCAGCTAGAAGATATGTTAAGGAATAGTCAAGCATTGCTTTCTTTTCAAAATGTCTACCTAACTGCACAAACAAGATGATCCCAATTAGTTGGTTTCCATCTTTAGTCTCTGCTTAGTATAAAAGGTGGATTGAAGAAAAAATGGATAGAAGAGGAAAGATGGATGAGAGAGAGGATGGATGAAAGTAAAAAACTGTACAACAAAATGATCTCAAGCTGGTTTCTATCTTTTAGCCTATGTTTGATATGAAGGATGGATTGAAGGAATGATAAATAGAGGAGGAAAGATAGATAAGGAAGAGGATGGATAGACTTTTCATCCATCCTTCCTTTCATATA
>KE504660.1:625507-663297 GCA_000441515.1 Elaeis oleifera
TCAGAGGTCTTCATCATTATTATGTCTAATTGAATAAACCTTGGCCTCGCAGTTGCTTTCTTTAGCTGTATGCATGTTGAGAAATAATAGAAGTGAAAACTTCTGATTCCTGCTAAAATAGTCCTCAAGGTTGCACAAATAGTCCTCGCACCTTACCATGTGTTCATGTTAGCAATGCTAAGAGATAGGAGTATGTTTATGGTGAGTTTTCGTCATGGTGATAAGGAGACTATCAGTACTTCCTTTAATGAACGCGGCCCACGTGGTGCTCTCTTAAGAGAGTCATGGTGCATCTTATGTAATTGGGAGTGCAATTATTGGGTCCCAGTAGAGAACGTGGGTGGGAGGTAGACCAAAGCGGTGCCACCTCCTACTGAACTTGGGCCTGGCTCGTGAGCTCTTGCCAGTTGTCGTTACCGTGTGCCGGCCTTGGGCCGGTGTTCATTCAAGGCCTTGTTTGAGGTTGCGGCAAGATTGAGATTTATTTTCATCACGAGTTTTTGCGCGCGCGGTGAAGGTTATTACCGGACTCGTGTAGGTGATGGCAACAGGAGAGATCTTGGGACTCTTCTCCCTCTTTAAATTGGTACGGATAAGTAAGATTTTATTCCCACATTTTCTTCTTTGATTATTAGTATATCAAAGGCTTCAATTCTGGTGTACGTCCAGCTTTACATGGCCAACTCCACGAATTTCATTACATAGTAGCAGATGCTCATAATCAAATTTGCTTAGTGTAAATAATAATAAATGACTTGTTATGAATGAATAAAGAAATATAAATTGAACATATTTAAGTAAAGAAGAGTGCCACTCATCCTTTACACCGGGGTTCGTACTAGGAACTGTTTCTGGGAACAAGATCTAACGATGAAGTTAGCTCGAAGTTTATGCGAAACAAAAGGAGATCCTTGGGCTGTCGCCAATTTCCCTGAAGTATACGTTGGTGAATAGCTTTAGCGGAGTTCCATTGTAGCATGGGCTTTGCTTGGGCACAGCTCAGCTTGCTCGAGGTTGGGTCATTTTTCAGATGGATCCATGATGGTAGCCCAAATCAGTTCATACAGCGAAGAAGAGTAAAGAAATCAAGGACAAGATCGCAAGGTCAGGCAAGTAAGGTGGTTTGCAGGCGTCAGACCAAACGAAACGTCAAGGTGAAACGTTAGCGCCGGATTCTTAGCTAAAGCAAAGAACATGGTGAAGGTACTTGCGGAACTAAAGGGGCCCAACCTTTTTATGTGATCAAATCACCAAAGTGCCAACCATGATGGACTTGTATAATGACTTGCATGTGATGATATCCTCCGTTACAAAAACATTTCCTTTATAAGAACTGGTACTTTGGTGGTTCAAGTGCTCAATTCCCTCTGCTTAGGGAAGTGTTTTCCTCCTCTGGCTCCACTTGATAGGTGAGTGGTGGTTGGACTGGTGAGCCCACAACATCTTGAGTGTTCGACACATTGCCAGCAATGATTCCAAAGAAGGCATTGACCCTTTGCTCCCAATTAGTCCCCCAAAAGTATGCTGATGCTACATGCCTCTCCAAACAAATGAGCAAAGAAACCTCTTTTCCCAAATGCGAGCTACTGTTAGTGCATCACATATCATACATATTGCAAGTGGGAACCTCTTTCCAAGCTCAAATTTGCCCTGTTTCCAGGTTTGGGGAATCACCAATCTACTCTTCAATTGTTTAGTCCTAAACTTCCATCACCATGTATATTTCTTTCCTTGTTTTTCTCATCCTCTCCACCTTTGGATGGCATCTCATCTGCCCCATTGACCCATTTGGAATGCTTTTGGAACCTTAACTATGCTTATCGCAGGGCTCACACGTAAGCTATTGCTGCAGCTGCCAGCTTTCGGCACCTACGTGTAGGAACCTACGCAGTGATGGTGGGTGGCTGCACACTTAATCGCTCTCCAATTGGGATAAGGGTGGCAATAATAAGAGGCTTTAAAAGATTATAAGACATATTTTGCGTATCTTGCCTTTTGGGATTTGTTTTCAGCTGCACATCTTGGGGATAGCGACACATGGCTCCGAGGCCACCTTTGAGTTTCTTTATTCACAACGAAAACATATCCCTTTGGTAGGGATGGAATAATTTAGTTGGTTGCGGAGTCTAATGGCACTAATAATTACTTTGTTGCTTGGCTCCAGTTTGGGTACATTGGCACTTCCAGGGTAAATTTAATTGGTTTGGTAAGAATAAGGTCAGATGTCAGTTCTTTTTCAGTTCAAGTGTGCCAAAGTTTGTTTATGTTTATTACTCATAGAAAACAGAAATCATACATAATAAATTCTTTGATCAGAAGTCAAGAATCAATCAACATGAGCTTGTGTGCACACGCGCACATATACATACATACGTACCACTATATATATGTGTGTGTTTGTGTGTTCTAACTTGGAAGAACAACTGGAAATAGTTGTAATGTGAGAAATCGTACGGAAAAAATTTACAAATAATCCAGAATAAAATTGTAAAATGTTACAAAGTTGTTTGCTAAATTTTGGCTGGAGTATCAAGTGTAGATTATTTGCAGTGGACAAGGTAGTTTGGAAGGATAATTTTGTCACCTTTCCGAGTAAGTAGATGTGATCCTATACTATGTGAAAATAGAGTAAGCTAATGCTACTGAAGGACCAGAACATAGCCTCCTCTTTAGAGATGGCTACCTATCCTGGAAACCAGTAGGTTCTAGGCATTTATTTGCTGTCAATCAAGTCAAAATATGACTTTTTATTAGGCATCTGATTGCCATCTCTCAGGGAGATGGGAGCATCCTGTCACTAAAGTTTATATAGATCCAGTCTCAGGAATTCATGCTAGTTAAAGAAAACCTCAAGAGCAAATTGGTGCAGGATGAAGAATCTTTTTTTTTTTTTTTTTTTTTAATTTAATGAAGGAAGGAGACTAATGGGGTGAACCACATTAGTCACTGAAAATTTATTCAAGGATGAAGAATTCGTGATCAAGAAAATTTATTCACGAGGAGCGGTTTGAAATTGGTTGGGAAGGAGAAGAGAGTTGGTGTGATGGAGAATCAGGCTTAAATATAAGGATGAAAAGAGATTTAATGTTCTATTACTATCGCCACACCAAGGAAAGATATGTTTCCATTGAATGGACCAAGTCATCTGCTAAACTGTTACTTTGACGGGTGTTTCTTGTTTGCATGTACCCCTGAAATTTCTTAATCTATCATCTGAGAGGCACAGGTAAAGATTACTGCATAATGAGACAAGACTCTATAGGCAACCTCCCTTCCATCAAAAAAAAAAAGTGAGACAAGACTCTAAAATATGCTTTCAGCTAGGCAACTTCTATGTCAGCTAGTTGATGTGTAATGAAATACCCCAAGTGTTAAGTTACTGGTGACTGGAAAAAGGTTGCTACCATTTTCTGGTTTAAAATAGCCACTTGGCAACCACATGAACTAGTCACCCAAAATCTTTTGTGCTTAATTACGACACAATTTGAGGAACAAGGAATCGAACTCTCAGTTCTCCCTTTTATTTCTGAAGCAGGTGACTATATTTTTTACTCTTTTTTCCACAAATATTAAGCATTTTTATGTCAGATATCTTATATAAAATATACCAATATGCTTGATAAATGAAAAGAGCCGGGGAAAGCCGGCCATGCCATCTCATCCGATTTGTGTCTCGTAAGGTAGTTGATATACAAAATTATCAAAGATAACAAAAGTGGGAGATGAAAATAAGCCGTTTATTTTTTTGATGGTCTAGCTTTGTATCTTCTTTTATAGATCCAAAACTATACAATGAAAGAATACAAGAACACAAATATAGCTATTCTATATAAATATAACTATCCTATATTTGGCAGAATTGTAAACTCTATACAAATATAGCCATTCCAAATATAGTGAATATCTACAGCTATTCTATACAAATATAGCCATCCCAAATATAGTGGATATCAATCCTACACACATATAGGATATGATATTAATCTTATACATATATAAGAGATATGTACAGTAATATTTCTAACAACCCCCTTCAAACTTAAGATGGTAAGAAGTGATTAACCAAATTGAGTTTGGAGCAGAAGTTATGAAGATGAGGCACAGATAATGACTTGGTGAAAATATCTGCAAGTTGTATTGTTGAAGTGATGGACTGTAGAAGTATAGTGCCAAGTTTAACATATTGTCTGGTGAAGTGATAATCAATCTCAATATGCTTGATGCGTGCATGAAAAATATCATTATGGGCTAATGCAACAGCACCCTTATTATCACAAACAGTGGTATCGCAGTAAAAAACTGAACTTCCATGTCAGAAAGAAGCCAATGAAGCCAAACAATTTCAGACACTGTATATGCTAAGGCTCGATATTCAGCCTCTATGTTGGATCGTTAGACAACTTTTTGTTCTTGCTGTACCAAAAATTAGAGAATCACCAAGAAGTATACAATATCCTGTAGTTGATTTGCGATCATTCACATCACCTGCCCAATCTGCATCACTATAAGCACTTAAACATAAGGAAGAATTTGATGGCAATAATACTCCAGCATGCATATTTCCTCGCAAATAGTGGAGAATACAAAGAACAACAACAAAATGGACAGTGTGAGGATTGGACATGAACTAACTAACCACATGTACTGCATATGTGATATCAGGTCTAGTGATGGTAAGATACACTAAACCACCCACAAGCTGCCGATATAGGGTTGGATTGTCTAGGGATTTACCATCAGTGGACTTGAGCTTGACATTTGGTTCAAGAGGAGAAACCACTATTTATTGTCAGTCATTCCTGATTTTGTAATTCAATCAGTTGCATACTTTATTTGAGACAAGATCAAACTCAAGGCATGATTGGAAACTTCAAGTCCTAGAAAGTAGCGAAGTGGATCAAGATCTTTCATTTCAAATGTCTGATGTAAGGATTTTTTGAGTTGCATGATTTCTGCACTATCATCATCCATGATGATTATATCATCAACATAAAGTAGAAGTAGAATAAGACCCTTATGTGTTTTGCGAACGAAAAGAGCAGAGTCATGAGCACTTTGAACAAAACCAAAGAAAGAGATAGTGGTACTAAATTTTGCAAACAATGCTCGTGGAGCTTGCTTTAGTCCATAAAGAGCTTTTCGAAGATGACAAACATGACCAGATTCATGTGAAATATCCTGCAGTGGTTGCATATACACTTCCTCCTCCAGATCACCATTAAGGAAGGCATTCTTCATATCCATTCGATGTAATTGTCAGTATCATACAGAAGCAACTGCTAGAAGTATACGGACAGAAGTTAATCGTGTTACTGGTGCAAAAATTTTCTCATAGTCTATTCCATACTCCTGAGTGTAACCTTTGGCAATAAGACGTGCCTTATAGCATTCCACCGATCCATCAGAACGAGTTTTGATTTTGAAGATCTACTTGCACCCTATTGCTGTTTATTAGGAGGTAAAGGAATCAGATCCCAAGTGTGGTTTTCTTCAAGGCCTATAACTCATCAGTGATAGCTTGTTGCTAAACAGGATTAGTAGAAGCCTCTTTATAAAATGAAGATTCATGAATAGATAGCAAAGCAGAGAAAAATATTGTATCATACCCTCATAGACAAACATTTGGTGTTCGAGTTCTGATAGGATAACGATTTTCAGTGGATGGGGCAAGTATAGGTGTAGGAGCAGCATCTGAAGTAGAATCGAGAGAATCAATCGTGTTAGATGGAACAGACTGCACTGATGAGATTGGAGCATCATTCTCGATTGGAAAGAGAATGGGATCAATATCAAGCATAGCAGAAGTTGAAGAATTCAAAGATGTGAGTTGGTTGGAGATTTTAGTAAAATGAATGGTCTCCCAAAAATCCATATTTCGAGAAATACGAAGATGCCGAGTAGTAGGATTATAACATCTATATCCTTTTTGCTTAATGCCATAACCAAAAATACACACATAGCTGAACGAGCCAAAAGTTTGTTGCGTTTATTAGGCGGTAGAAGAACAAACAAGTACATCTAAATGGTTAAAGATGAGAGTAGATAGGTTGTTTGTCAAAGAGTTTTTCATAAGGTGTCTTCATATCAATAGCCGAATTTGGTAGTCTATTAATAAGATAAACAGAAGTGAGAATGGTTTCTCTCCAAAAGATTTTAGGATGATCAGAGGAATAAGCATAGTTCTGGCAGTCTCAATGATGTGCCTATGTTTCCTCTCAGATACACCATTTTGTTGTGGTGTATGAGGACATGACAGTTGTAAAATGGTACCTTCAGAATGAAGAAATATTTAAATTTTATGAAAAAGTATTATCCTCCAGAATCAGTTCGAAAATTTTTAACGAGACGAAAATTGAGTAGAGATCATCTTGACAAAAGACTTATAAGTAGAAAATACTTCATCATGAGACTTGAGAAGATAAAGTCAAGTGAAGCGAGAGAAATCATCGATAAAAATAATATAATAACGAGAACCACCCATTGTTGGATCTCGGGAAGGACCCCACACAACAGAGTGAATAATGTCAAAAGGTGAGTAGGAAGTAGTAACACGATTATTGTAGAAAAGAGCAGTTTGTTTGCCAAGCTTACAATAGATATAAGAAACAGAATGAGTTGAAACATTATCCAAAATACCACTTGAAACAAGTTTATTTAAATAGGAGTCAGACGTATGACCAAGATGCAAATGCCATAACTGAGAACTATTTGTGCCAATGGTGGAAAGAGATAGTTGAGGTTGAGGATGCAGCCAATTGATCTCAAAGAGCCTGTGCACCTTACGACCAGTCCCAACTATTCGTTTCGTTGTTGCTCCCGTACCTAACAACCATTGGTAGAAAATAACACTTAAGGCTAGAGTCAACAAGTTGACCAACAGAGAGAAGATTGTAGGATAACTTTGGAATGTGATAAACATCAGATAAGTTCAAGCAGTTTCTAAGGCTAATATTATCAATATTTTGACAGGTAATGAGATTCCACAAGCAGTAAAATAAAGGATAAGGAGGATCTAAAAGATATAGTAGTAAACAGGATATATCTGGGGTCATATGATTGGAGGCTCCTGAATCTAAGATCCAAGTGGAAGAGATACTTGTATTGACAGACAAAGAAGATGAGGCAGGAGTGGAAGAATATTACCATGACGTGCAAAAGCTCTGGAGATAAGGTCCTCAACATCAGCAACAGTAAAGATAGCAGTAGAGCTCCGAGAATCAAATTCAGAACTGATGGAATCAGAAGTTTATAAGGTAGGAGTTGGTGTAGCTGGTGCAGCCGGTGATGCCATAGATCGAGATGTAGAGCTAGAGCCAAAAAAATTTCTTCCTCATTTTTCTTTGGACAATAGAATTTTGTGTGTCCAAGTTCACAATAGTAGTTGTATTTTACTTATGCCCAGTCTACTGTCCTATCCTTCTTACATGGTAAGGAAAGCAACTTTTTGATCTTACTTGGATTTGAATAAGCAATTATGGGAGTAGCTAAAATTTTTTCTGAATTTAATTCAAGAGAGATTCCAATACCCTTGCGAGTTTTCTCTAATAATAATTCATTTAAGGCAGATGAGAGAGTAGGTAAAGGATCTCTATGAATGATAGAAGCTCTTACTGATTCAAATTCAGGTAGCAACGTCATCAGCAGTTGGAAAAGCTTCTCTTTTTCTTGGTATTGATCAAATTTCTCCATGTCGTTGGCGTTCTCAAATTTTCGATTCATTTCATCAAGTTGTTGCCATGTAGCATTCCTTCGGGCATAGATATCTGCAATAGTTTGTCCAGGTGCTTGTCGGAGATGAAAAGATCTTGGTTGAGTTTGCAATGTCTTGTCGGATCTGGTGCAATGTAATGCTTGACCAAATGATCTCATACTTCTTTTGCAGTGCTGTATTTGTGGAACTCTATTGCAATTGAGGCCACCACGGTGTTAGAGATCCAAGAAATAATTTTGTTATTTTGACTCTCTCATTTCTCTAATTTTTTTGAGTATTTTTCTTCAGAGTCGTCCGCCGCTCGAATAGGTCGTGTTCTTTCTCCAGTAACATATTTTTAGAGCATTATTTCTTTCAAATAAATGGTCATCTGACTAGACCAAAAATAAAGTTAGTACCATCATGGATTATCTTGATGGGCATAGATGTTTCTTCATAAGCCATCACTGGTCATGCCACTGGATCAGGCATAAATGGCAGAGATGTTGCACGGACAGCAAAACGACAAAGACACGAGGTGCTGGCACGACGAGCTTGACAATACAGCACAGATTCTTTGTCGTAAGAGCAGTGAAGCCGCAGAGAGCACAACAAAGAGTAGATGGCGAGGGAGCCCGAGGTTCCTTGGTAACAGGAAAAAAAAAAGGAGAAGCAGATGATTGATCCTTGAAGGAGCAGAGAATTATTATAACTCTGATACCATGTCAAAGATAACAAAAGTGGAGATGAAATAAGCCGTTTATTCTCTGATGGTCTGGCCTTGTATCTTCTTTTATAGATCCAAAGCTATACAACGGAAGAATACAAGAATATAAATATAACTATTCTATACAAATATAGCTATTCTATATTTGATAGAATTGTAAACTCTATACAAATATAGCCATCCCAAATATAGTGGATATCTACAGCTATTCTATACAAATATAGCCATCCCAAATATAGTGGATATCAATCCTACACACATATGGGATATGATATTAATCCTATACATGTATAGGAGATATGTACAGCAATATTTCTAACAGAAATGACTTTGTTATGGCAGTAGTAGCTAGATGGCCAATAATTAATCCAAGTGTTGATTTTCCGGTTGTGTATTCCAGATTGGAAGTAATCACCTTGTATACAAAATCCTCATCAAATGCATATTAAATTTCTAGAAGTTCTCAAGGTTAAATACATTGATCCATGGAATAAGGCAGTGCTAAAATAGACATTAAAAGATAGTAAACCACTGCATCTACCTTCAATAAAACATAAAGAATTGGTTTCCCGATCTTATACAAGTACAAATGCTGTAGTTTTAATTATCTCCTATCTCACAATCCGATGAACAGCAAGCTTTCTACGCAGTGCAATTATCAATGGGAAGAGGTTAAACAATAACATGGTGTAGCTGACTGGTGGTTGGTGAGAACAACTCATCACTTGCACAAGCTTTGAAATTACTTTCCGGGAGCGTTTGTTATTTGACCGAAAGAGGTCATCGAAGTCCTTTGGTCGAATAAACTGTCGATCCTGTCCAACCATCTAATAAATATTTGGACTCAGTATACAAAATCTAACACCTTCAATTCACGGTCGCACTAAGAAGAGCCTTTGAGTCCTATTCCTGCAGTGACTAGATGGGAGCAAATAGGCACTAAAAATTAAATCAGATCACCAGAAGTCTTGACCTCATTAAAGAGCATCAACGTGAATATATAGATGGTTCAGCAAAATTTGTCCACAACATTTTTTTTTTTTTTAGCTGGAAAGAAAGGGGAGGGAGGTCCTACCCCTATTATATTAATAAAGTAAGAAGAAGATTAAGAATACGTTACAGAAGGGGAAATTGCAGGTCACAGGAAGGTGGGTAATAAGTTGAGTATCTACCTCACTTTTGTTCTACATGACCTATTTCCTTGAAAGTTATAACCTAATCAAGTATCTTCTATGGTTTTCAGTTAATAGCGTAATTGCCATAGTCTACTTTCAACTATGAACAAGTCGCAAATAGTTTTTCTTCTTCTTTTTTGGTGGGTGGGTGGGTGGGTGGGTGGGTGGGGGTGTGTGGGGGATTGTGGCGCGGGGGGAAATGAAGCAGATATAGTAGACAACCTACACATGCAAAGACTTGTCGTTTATTCTGGACGTTGGGATGGCTTAAAGACTTTGCGAACTATATTCTATATGTCCTTTTTAATGACAACATCCACAATTTAACAGAGTATCCAAAGAATGCTTCATTAGTTGGAAGGTCCATGTCATGGAAGGTGACGAGAACCAGATGGTCGCAAGGTCCAATTTAGTTGTTGTCCGGAGACATTCCATCAAAAATCTCAACGCACGCACATGACTTGGTAAATACTGGCTAACGCTGATTCGAGAAAATAATGTTAGGCCAAGTTAAGAGTCTCTAATCTTATCAAAACCCCCAAGTGGCCCCTTTTTTTTTCTCTCTCTCTCTCTCTTCAATTACTCTTGTTCCGTGGGAACAGAAAATAGTTTTGAGGCAATGACAAGTGTGTCTTGATTCCTGGAAGACACCAATATTCTATGTGCTTAAAATTTGGATACAGAGAAGTGGGGTGTGGGGTGGGGATTATAAAATAATAGAACTGAGTTCGGTTGGATTAAATTAAGTGATACGAATCTTAGGATGATCCATCCATCACTTGCTGTCACTGTACACATGTTGACTAATTAATCATAGTTAGTAAACAAAGGGTTAATGAATGATAAGATGAAAGGGTCTAATCTAATATAGTTGCACGTAGCTGCCACCTGTACTTTCTCCTCTTTTAATATATATTGGAGTGTAGGATCGTGACTGCCGTCGTACACAACCAATCAAACCCTTCATGCTACTACGCCAGCTGCAGGTGATTCAAGGAACGTGGTATGGTTCCCATCACGTGTCAGCCGCTGAACATCATGTTCCTGTACACGTCCACTCACCTCGCGAACGTATCATCGCCAATTCGCATGCTCCGCACCAAGCCCCCGAGTCTCACTCACTCCACCGCTCACCTTGTTATAACTCGTACTGACTCGTTTTGGATGAATTTGCTCTCCCTCTAAGATTATTTATCATATGTACAAAATTCTATGCAGCATACAAACATCCACCCTTCATTCTATCCTTGAAGCATATTTCGGAACTTGCACGAGAATTTCTCATACAAATTAATCACCCACCGAAGGAAACTTAAACACTTATTCTTTATTTGATTTCCCTTTTATGTTTAACTTTTTTTCAGATAAATATTTTATTTTTAATATTTAGATATGCAAATGAGATTTTTCTCTGGAAAAAATAGGTAAATCATATAGTGATGATAATTTATGTATAAAATTTTGCATAACTTATAAATGATTGCGGAGACATGTACCAACTTAGAGATTTTAACATAAAATGGCAATCCATCCAAGAAGTGGATTACAATTACTTCTAAAATTATAAAAACACATAAAAAATTGCAAACATATATTTACTGTAGTTTAATATAAAATTTATTGAATTGCGCAACGTCATTTCATTGAGGCAAAACTAAACCAAAATTCCAAATAGAAAAATGAAAAAAAAAAATATACAATGGACATCTTATCCATCAGATATTGGTGTAATGCACCGTCTGATCGCGGAGTCCAGCGAAGAACCGAGTCAGGACGAGTCTAGCAACCGAGTCAAGCTCCGGAGGAAAGCCGCAGCTGGAGGTCCAACCCGAACCCGTCATCCGCGCTGACCGAGTCCGCTGACGTCGCGTTGGGAGCTGAAACGGTGAACCTCGCGGGTTGACGGTTCCGGTCGTCGCCGAAAGCCGGGCGGCACCGCCGTCGCCATGGCTGTAGCCGGCTGCGGAGTAGAAGGCCGGGGCGAGGCCCTGGCGGAGGAGGGGAAGACGCAGCCATGCGAGACGTGGAAGGGAGGGCGGCGCGGGAAAAGTAGACCCATCCGGTGGGGCCCGCCGGGCTGGCGAGTGGGGAGGCGGAGTCCGGGAGGAGGTGGGAAGGCGGAGCGAAGGCGGAGACCATGGGGTTCGCGCGGGGTAGAGCGCACCGGGAGGTGACCGGAGCCCGCCCCGGCGGCCAGCTGGGCGCGCTTGAGCTGCTGGCGCTCCTTCTTGTGGGCGTTCTGGTGACCACCGAGGGCCTGGGAGTTGGCGAACTCGCGGCAGCAGTACTGGCACTCATACTTCCGGCCGTCGCCGCTTCCGGAGGCGGTAGCGGTGGTGGTGGTGGTGGAGGAGGAGGAGGAATCCGAGCCCAGCCCGGCCTCCGGCGGGCCAGGGCGGTCGACGGACTCCTCGTCCTCGGACACGTGGAAGCCGAAGAGCTTGAGACGGGGATTGGTGTTGTTCTTGGACTGGCACTGGATCCCTGACATGATCTCCTTAGTAATCCTTGCTTCCATCTATCCCTTATATAGAAGAAGATTGGAGTAGAGAGTTACAGGAGGCGAGAATACGAGAAGGTATATATAAGGAGGAGGAGCGGAGAAAGAGAAGGGAAATTGGACTGCAGGTGGGTTCATCCCTGTGTCTATGTATATATATCTATACATGGGTTGGTTTAAGGTAATATTATAAGGTTGGGAAAGAAACAGTCGCAGCTCCACACTGAGAAAATAGAAATGGATGACATGAATGATTTGAATACTAGTCAGTATAATAATTCACGGACAAACTATATAATATTTGAGAGGGAGAGGAGTTGGTTGCGGACATCCCAAGGAGGAGGGAAAGGGAAGAGAAATAGGGAACAGAACTTTAGAGACGGTCGGGAGGCCTAGATTGCGCTTGTCTCGGCCTCTGTTGAGGGGATATTTTATGGGCTACTACGAGCGGTGGGGAAAAAGACTGGCTGTAGCTGTGTAGTAGCAATTATTTAAAAGGTATTGTATTCGATAGGAGGATCATGGTATAT
Source organism: Elaeis oleifera (assembly GCA_000441515.1). Taxonomy (NCBI): domain Eukaryota; kingdom Viridiplantae; phylum Streptophyta; class Magnoliopsida; order Arecales; family Arecaceae; genus Elaeis; species Elaeis oleifera. The sequence continues at coordinate 638,130 of KE504660.1, forward strand.
AATAATGGGTGCTTGCCATAATAGCTTGGGATAATGGTCCATTTGTGAGTGAGTGGGTGCCACTTCATTTGAGCTCTATTAGTTTGTGTCGCTTAAGTGGTGGTGCAACCATGTGGGACGGTGTGCACCCCATTTGTACCCAGGAATTAAACATTCTATGGAAACTAATTGAAACGCTAAAGACCCCTGAAATGGAAACCAACATAGAAACTGATGATTATGTGGCAGATCTATCTGCCTTCGGTGTGCTGCACTTCCACTGAGGCCCACTTCTCCTGCCCAATCCGGATTTCTGGGGCTCACGGAGGCGTCGGTTTCCACTTTATTTGCTTGTGGCATTTGGTTTGTGCGGTAAATGTATAACATGCGGAAGAATCATGTAGAGATGCTTTAGCAATGCAATATGACCTCAAATAGAAACCGACAAGCTTTGTCTCGCTATCAATAATTTGTATATACGTGTGTTTGTATATATAGAGAATGTACGAATATGATCTAATTTCATATCCAATCTCTTTAAATTAAATGGTCCTAAACAATATATACTAATGGCAGTTTTTACGAGAAAGATATAATAGTTATGGTGGTAGAGTTCAATCAATTAATTAAAAATCAAATATGGTTGTTGGTCCTGCCACTATTAATACATGTTTTAGATGCAAAAATGTACAGAGTTGGATATAAATTAATTTGAAGGAGGCGTGTGGCACCTCAAAGCATGCTTGGTAAAATAAAGACATCACCAACAGTCATACACCAAGGCTAAAGTGGTTGATTTTGCATGTCTCAAACAGTTATATTGACTACTATTCATGCAAAGGTCTATAAGCAGCGGCATTTTGGAAGTCCATCCTATATGGAGAGGTCATTATGCTACATAGCAGAGCCATACGAGTTTTGCAAGTCGTAGAGTTCGTTGGTTTGTAGTCGAATAGGATTTGATGATTTGATGTAATGGTCAAAATTTTTCAGCGTTTCGAGCTGCTAGCTCTTGGTGACCTCTGCACAAGAAACATAGTAAGTTGCCAAATTAATGCAGCCAGTGTCATTCATAATGCTGTCCCTATGAGCTCCCATTTGGTGTACATGCAGTACAAGAGAGCTTTAGTATGCATTGAAGACTTTTCCTTTCAGGCTTTTCCCGTGAAACTTCTCGAGGGAGCGTCACACCTAACTTTATATAATAATAGTTAAACTTCATTGAATTATTATTAGGAAAAATATTTCCACAAATCCTAGCATGGATTTGGTACATCACAATCAGTTTAACAAAGTAAAGGGAAGATTAATTACCGAGTGCACCTTCCACCCAGAAACATTGCTGATAGGGTGAAGTTGCCACAATTGACATTTGACCTAGTGTTTATGTCTCTGCTCTCCTTTTTCGTAGACTTTGCTTCACCAATCAAAGCAAAATCTCTTCGAATCTTACTAACTATAAAGAAATCACATCTCTGTCGTAATCTCCACCACCATAAAAGTTATATGTATGTGTCACTCATAAATTCCTTCCAATCTCCCTTCCTCCAAAGTCTTCCTCCAACTTCCAAACCAGGCCCACCTTGTCCCCTCATCTTTTTCACTCCAATTCCAGCTTCCGTCTCTCCCCCATTATTTAATTACTTAAAGATGTCCTGCTGAGTCAGCCAACTAGGGCAAGGTTTTATAGAGGAGTCTTGGTGGATTGTTGACACCAAGATAGGTTAATTTATTTTATGCTGGCTCAGATGACAATTTTCGTTGTGTTTTGCCTGAAAAGTTAGTGTGATATTTATATAACACGTTATTTGAACTTCTAATATTTTTTAATAGAAAGGACAGGAGGCCTGCCCATGTTTTACCAACCAAGATCGAAATTCTCCAGCATGCCTACCACCAACATAATTTTCTTGGGGTTTTTATTGATGAGGCTGATGGACTTATAACTCAGCTGCAACAAGTGTAAACACACCTAGCAAAATTAACAGTTTATATTTGAGCTCCACAGGATAATCACCAATATTAATTAGAAAGTCCAAAGCAAGTATCAATATAGTGAGGTAAGTGTAACGCTACCCAATTAAAGCTGGCCCATTACCCTTTATGTGAATGTTAGATATCTTGAAGTGAGGCAGCCACCAGGACATGTGCCAAATATCAAGAAGTAAGAGATGAACATCTGAATATTGTTAGCCCAGCGAATCACCGTTAGGAAATCACCCTCAATACCCACTCTTCTGGCATCAAGACAAAATTATATAGCCTATACTAGTCCTTTCCACGCAACCATGAGTTCGGCCATATAGGAATACCAGTGTTAAAGAGTCTAAGGAGGTGTTTGGTTTACAACCAGAATCAGAATGGGAATGATAATTGGAATGATTTGAAATCGGAATCGGAATGGCTAAATCCTCCGAAGTATTTGGTTCATAACCGGAATCGAAATCAGAATCGGAATCGGAATCGAAATCGGAATGAAAAATTGAATCCATAGAGGAGAGTAGAAATTGAGTTCTATATAGATTGAACCATTTCCATTTCATCCCGAAATCGGATTTGGAATGGGACTCCTTCCAACCAAACGGTTGGAATGAGAGTCATCCATTTCGATTCCGATTCCAAACCCCCACTCCCCCTAATCAAATACCCCCTAAGAGATTTCTCCCTCCCAACTGCTAACATCCCTTAAAACATGATCTCTCGTAGCAAAAGCAGCATGACCATAAGTATCATTATCCAACATACTACCATCAAAATTTATCTTATGAGTGCCGTATGTAGCTTGGGTGGGGTTCCCAAGTGAAACAATTCACAACCAGCAGGACGATGGTATGGCATCCCCGGCCAAATTATAGAATTGGCCGTTGAGGTGTATAGGAAAGCCTGGAGCTTGGTCCGATGAAGGATAAGATAGGGAGAGGTGAGTAGATCATTAACAGGGCCGGCCCTGGGGCAGGTCGAACTGGGCGACCGCCTCAGGCCCCACATTGATGTTTCAATGAAGTGCAAGAATGACTTTCTATAATATTATAATAAAAAAATAATTAAATAAGTCAATGATAGATTTTACACGTTACTTAATGAATATATCTATAGGATATTATTGTACGTAGATTAATTTTCAATGATAATTAATGTTAAATATGTTAAATTTAATAGAGAAGGTCCTATTTCTTCATTTAGCCCTAGGTCTAAAAATGTCAGGACCGGCCCTGATCATTAAAGATCCTCTCATTCCTCGCCCACTAAGTATAATATGCAATACAACAACGTAGAGTAATATGCTTCACATATATGGGATAATCATGGTAATCACTTAGTACCTTCCAGGATGTTCTGAGTTGAAATGGGTTGGAAGGAATCAAAAGCTCCGAGGATGTCCAAGCCTCGAAGGCAACTTCACATCAGAAAAGAATATGATGGATGTCTTAGTCCTCCAGGTTACAGTACTGTGTAATAGGCACCCTCCTAGCCAAACTGATCGACAGGAAAGTTGGTCCCAAGCAACTTTCCGTAAGAACTAAGAGATTCTAAGATTCAGTTTTATGTTCTAGATCCAATTCAACTTCTTCTTCTTCTTCTTCTATGGTAGCAAGACACCGAATAAAAGAGAGATCAAAACAAAAACAAAGACCAATGCAAACTCAAGATTTATATAGAAAATCCTCTGAATCAAAGAAAAAATCACAGACAGATATAGAATTGGATTGATCATTCTAATTTAATATCAATACATCTAATAAATAAAAAACAAAATATCTCTAGAACTAATAGAAGCAGTCGCCACCTCAATCCACAAAACATCTCTCAAACACTGAGCTGCATAGGAGATGACTCAAATCTGCTGCATTGTTCGCCTTCTGGTAAATCTAGTTTAACTTCTTCACCGAGTGCTAGATTTATGATAAAATTTATAGAAATCAATCACGCAAACTCCGAGAGAACCTGCCGCACCCCAACCAAGTTTCTCATCAACAATGCCCCAGGGAAACAAAGTAATTAAAAATTCTTTAAAGTTCAGTAAGCCAGACTGTTGCAACTGGATTCAGCTGTCCACTTAATCTTTATTATTGATGTACTTAGAAAAATCATCAAGTGGATCTCACGTGGATCATGCAGGTCTAATACGTATACATTACATGTCAATCAAAAGGCTAAACGTTGCATAAACAATGCGTATAATATTAGTTTAGGTTGATGTCATGATATCAATCACCAGACCAAATTAAAAAAGAAGCTGATATTTAAATGTGCTCTGTCACAGAGAAGACCACAAGCTCAAAATAACTACCAATGATGCGCAAAGGCCATGTTAACCATCGAACCTTGGAGTTCCTGAGGCCCATTTTCAGGACTACTCACTTTGATCATCTTATAATATAGACTGGCATAAAAATCTAGTTGGAGGTTTTAGTGTAGTTGATGGTGTTAGATACGTTTAGCAAATGAAATGATGATGTGAGCAATGTACCCAATCAATCATTCACCTATGGAAGGCTACATTCAAATTGATTATCATGATATTTCGAGATATGGTTGTCGCTAGCCACATGATGACTGAGGTTTCCGAGCTTAAGGGCCCATGTGACATCAAAAGTATTTCTCTTACTTGAGTTAGGGACTTCAGGTTTATCTGAGTGTCTCCTACTCTATTCTTTCTTATCGGTCTCCCTTATGGAAAGTGGTTGAGCTGACCCTTTTAGACCTCAGTTATGTATTTCATCTACCACTCTAACTTTTAGATTCCCCTATGCTAGAAGAAATTATTAGTTGGACCAGACTCATCGTGGTTCATTAATAACTTAATCCCTTTTCTCCCTCCACTTTCTTCTTCTTCTTTAATACAATAATAGCAACATAAGCTATCATATGTTTAAGAAAAAATTATCTATAGGTCCCTAAATGGATCCGAAATTATTTTAAGTCCCTGAACTTTTCAAGTTGAATAAAAAATCTCTGAAATGCTAAGGAGTTATTTTGCATAACCAAAGTACATACCTGCATAACCTGAATATGAACGTACATAATCAGATATGGAAACTAGATAACCTGCGTAATCTGAATATAAATCTGTGTAACTTAAATATAAATCTATGTAACCTGAACATAAACCTGTGTAACCAATGTGTAGACGGCAGGGATCTAGAAATAACTTCTTAATATTTCAGGGACTTTTTATTCAACTTAAAAATCAAAAGATTTAAAAATAATTTCGGATCCATCCAGGGATCTATAGATAATTTTTTTATATTTAATCTTTTTTCTCTCCTCTGGAATAATTAAATTATTGGTGGTCCATGATAAACTTAGTCTAACTAATAATTTCTTCTATATCAGGCATAGTGATCCAATCACTGCATTTAGAAATACCTGGGAAGGTAGGAAACAAGTTGCAAAATTTAAAATGAATTTTAGCTACTTTATATTCAAGGTCGTTTTCTCAGTCTTTTCCTCTCATCTTGCAAGTTTTCTTATAAAATGAAACTTTGCGGGTCCCGTCACCTGACCAGCTTTTTGCCAATGTATGAAACATGTCTAAAAGTTGGGAAGGTTGGGATGCAATGCGTCTATGGATTTTATAGACTTTGCTAGGAAGCAAAGCACATGGCCCTCCCCTTAATGTATTGAACCATTTGAAAGGTTGAATCAGTGTTGGATCGTTGGGTCCATGCAAGCCTTCCATTGAAGCTCAGAGGTTTACTCAAGTGCCAAAAAGTTGAGCCCAATTCGAAGAAGTTTCTTTCCAAATTGAGTTTCAGAGAATCACACCAAGCTTCCTTCCTCACATTCTTAAATATTTCCTCTTGCAACATGATAGTTTAAGATCAACATGGAGTCATTGAGCGATCCCCATCTATCTCCTTAGCTTGTGACCAACCAACAAAGGACATCCTCATTTGAGTGTCCGATGGGTCCACAGCTTTTCTTGTTTCAGTGGTCTCCACCTTTCAATGCAAAAAAATTTAACCTAGATACCTTGATAATGCCATATTTGTTGTGTTTGGGGAGGGAATATGGTTGGCAGCATTTAAGATTACCCGAATCGCAGGTGAGGACCACCAAGCTGTGCTCCAGAAGGAAAATATTTTGCTCGATGAGACGTTAATAATGTTACTTATACGAGGTGATGTCACCCCATTTCCTGTTAAACAATGCATTAATCACACTTAACTTGGCAACCCTCCTCTTTCTTTGTAACAAATTGCTTTGGAAGACCCCATAAAGATTAGTGTAATCAATGTGCGCTAATAATTGAGTTGATATTTCCTTTTAGAATAAGTTGAAAGCATATTAATAATCCAAGCAATTTGTCCAAGATGTCCAAAATATGCACTTTTATTACAAGTGACCTGACCTACTCCATTAAAGAACTACTGGAGATTGGGTGGATTTCACTTAAAGTCATGTGAAGTGATTCTATCGGCATACTTAATTGAGCAATGACACAGGAACTAAACCTAGACCATGGTCTAGAATGTTTAGGGTTTCGCAAGCATATTATTAATTCCATGATGTGAATTTAAAACGCCGTCAGCTAGCCTTTGAAATAAGCTAGCATGCACTGAAGACAAAAGCATGAGGGTTAGGGCTACGATGGAGACACTTAGGTCTCCACAAGCGCTTATAGCATGATAAAGGGCTCAGAGGACATGTGTTGACAGATGGATGCACATGAACATTAGGGGATTCCTAAAAAGCTACTAAATGTATGATTAGGTGCCCTATTGCTTTGGGGTGGAGTGGCTTTAGAAAGAGGGTTAGCAAGTTCATGAGGTGACGTGAGAGTATTTGGCACGAACCTTTGGATAAACTATTCTGTGAACTTTAGAACCCACCCATGTGTGATTAAATAGTTAACAACTAGGTGCAATTAATGTGGTGGATATATAAGATGTAAGTATATTATAGGTTCATGAAACCAAGGTCAAAACAAAGCCTTTGACAGAGGCCGTATCTTCTGATGAATGTAACAAGTAGCCTAGGTTGTTATGAGTAACATCAAGCACAAAATCTTTTTGACTTTTTTGAGTTTGGATCGAATGCTACTCTACTTTTGCCTTTGGGTTGTGGCTAGGGGCAATGTTTTTGTTTCAGTCACCCTGGGTAAGTTTATGTTCAAATGACATGCTTTGGAAATGATCGCTACTGATGAAGAGTGAAAGGGAAAAAAACAAGAAAAGATGCTACGTGACAATACTGGATTGCTGCAAGGGATGAAATTTCTTTCTAGACTATCTACAAGTCCTGTTTTGTTGTCCTAAAACAGGCATCTGAACTCGGTCAGGTTCGAAGAAGCCACCTTGGATGTTTGGTTGGCCAGAATTAAGCCAAAGTAGATTCAAATGGACTGGCTCGTAAAAGAAAAGTAGTCTGAAGTGACTTCAGCCCAGGAAAAAACAATCTGAAGTGACTCACCATTGCTTTGCTTTTCTTTTTTGACATATTAGCTTGTCTACCAGGTTGAATTCTCAGCATTGGGTTATTTTCGCTTGATAAGTTCGCTTACATGACATCTGAATTATGCAAGGGCCAGTGACGCAAATGTTGTACAAATGAGGTATTGATTAGCTACAATAGAATACATCTTTATGAGAATTGTTTCTCCTTGTTCAGAGGTTTACAATCATTCTCTTTGTTCTTCAACCAGAGATATAAATTTGCTTGATACTTTTTCGCTTTACACTAATCAGGCAAATCTATTAACTGGTGTCAGACTCGCAACGTAACAACTGGCTGAGTTGGTAGAATCTCGTCTCGATGCAAGAAACTTGGACCGGCAGTGTCATACATATCAAGGATTCCTTTTGCAACTCTGGAAATTGGAAAGTAGTGAGTCTAAATTAGGTAAAGAACGAAAGGGAGGACATCATGATCAAGTACTATTGCATGGTTAATAAGATAGTATATCCTATCTTCTAAGGGAAAAAGCTATATGACCCAAACCAGTTACTAAACTGGTTATCAATCTCACAGGGAACTTGGTATAATGACTGGCGCCAAAGCTGGGCCATGAAGCAAGGCTTGTCTTCAGATGTACAAACAACTTGCCTACAAGATGGCCCAGCCAAAAGCCGAAACTTTTGTCTGATCAACATATTGTTTATGGAAAGTTGGAAGTAGTACTGACAGGATAGATTCTGCTTGGTGAATGGTCTGATCTATTTATATAGCAGTATATTTTTTTAGCATACTCACAAATATCATCACCAACAGAGAATGTTCGAAGTTTACATACACTAGTCTTTCCATGGTTGCAGTCTACTCTTATAATAATTGCAAGAATACCGGGTAATTTATTAGCGAATATGTTAAAATTAAGATTTTTCAAGAATATCATTTAGTTTTAGTTTTTCATGTTGACTTCTGATTTCCAATGTTTTCTTTTCTATATATTTTTTAATGTGTGTTTTCATTTTCTATGTAGCTCATTAATATTTGTCTTGTTCATTGCGCAAGACTTCCTCTACAAGTCTTTGTTATGTATTTAAATTCTAAGATGCTTAATGAAGATGGTATGAATTAGCCATAAATTCTCTCTTCTTCTTCTTCATCTATTCAACCTATCAAACCTATTCAAATCTATCAATTGGTATCAAAGTGTATTTCTTAAGGGATCTACGAAGGGTTCTAAGACAAATCTAAAAGATTTCAAAATGTCTTCAAACAATTTCTTTGGTATAGGTCCTCCAATATTTTTGGAGAAAATTATCACATATGGTCCATAAAAATGAAATCCTATCTCAAAGTCTTGAATCTATGGCAGGCTGTTGAAGTAGAAGCTGATCCTGCACCTCTTGGGGTTGATCCTACTCTTGCTCAAATCAAGGCTCATGAAGAGAATAGGGCAAAGAAACCAAGATCTCTGACTTGTCTCTATTCAGTTGTGTCTGATATAATTTTTACAAAGATTATGACTTGTGAGTCACCTAAGGAGGTTTGGGATAACTTAAAGAAGGAATTTGAAGGAAGTGACAGGGTTAAGACTATTGAGTTGTTAACTTTGAAAAAAGAGTTCGAAATGTTGAAGATGAATGAAAGGGAAAGAGTAAAAGATTACTCTTCTAATCTTCTTGATTTAGTCAATAAAATCAGGATGCTTGGAGAGAATTTTTCGGATGAGAAAGTGATTGAAAAGATTATGATTAGTCTTCCCATGAAGTTTGAGTTTAAAATTTCTGCAATAGAAGAATCTTGTAACCTTAAAACTATGACTGTTACCGAACTCATCAGCAAGCTTCGAATTCAGAAGCAAAGATCAATCATAAGGGAAGGAGAAGTTGTAGAAGGGGCTTTACAAGCAAGACAAAAATGGAAGCAAGTCAAGAAGGAAGGAAAGAAGGGAGGTAATGACAAGGAAAAGCTATAGCAACGGCATCGAATTCTGACAAAAAGAAAAATTTTCTCCTTGCAAATTCTACAACAGAACAAATCATCAAGAAAGGATTGTCGGGTTAAAGGCAAACCTCCAATCCAGTGCAAATTTTGCAAGAAACTTGAGCACATTGAGAAAAATTGTAGAATGAAATAGAATCAAGCAAAAAAAATCCTACTCAACAAGTAAATTACACAGAGAAAAATGAAGAGCCTACCAGAAGTTTATTCATAGCAACTCAAACCTCTATGGCAGTCAAAAAGCACACATTATACATTGATAGTGGATATACAAGCCACATGACACAGGATGAAGGCATATTCAACAAACTAGACAAGTATTGTAGAACAAAGATAAGATTGAAAAATGGTGTAGTAGTGAAAACTAAAAGGAAGGGCACTATAGCTGTTCAAACTAAGCAAGGTACAAAATTCATCTATAATGTGCTCTTTATTCCAAACTTAGCACAGAACTTGCTTAGTGGAGTACAAATGATTGCAAATGGCTATTCTCTATTTCTCAAAGATAATTGTTGTTGTATCTATGACAGCAAGAATGTGTTAATAGCTGAGTTGCCTATGGTTGATAAAATTTTTCCATTAAGGTAGAATTATGTCGTGGAGTCCTTGAATCTTGTTAAGATAGATAAATCTAAATTATGACACAAGAGATTTAGGCATTGTAGTTATGACTCATTCTCTTTGATGCATAAAGAAAATCTAGCAAGGAATTTGCTTAATATTAAGCAACCGAAAGGTGTATGTTCCTTTCCAAATGCATCAACATAGAGGGCTAAAGAAGATTGGAACTTATGCATACTGATGTTTGTGGCCCTATGAAGGATGAATCCTTGAACAAAAATAATATTTATATTATTATTGATGACCTAACCAGAATAACTTAGATTTATTCATGAGTCATAAGTCACAAGTTTTAATATATTCAAGAAGTTCAAAAGAATGGCTGAAGCCAAATCAGGGTGCAAATTGAAGATTCTAAGGTCGGACAATGGCTTGAAGTACAATTCTGTAGAATTCAAGAAGTTCTATGAAGATGAAGGGATCTCTCATCAACTAACTGTTGCTTACACTCCTGAACAAAATGGAGTGGCTGAGCGCAAAAACAAGAGCATTGTGGAGATGGTGAGATGTATGATAACAGAAAAGAGTTGCCAAATCATTTTTGGATGGAGACTGCTCACACTGTAGTTTATTTGCAAATAAACTTCCAACTATAGCTCTTAAAGGTACAACTCCTATTGAAGCATGGAGTGGAGTTAAACCTTCAGTTTCACACATGAAAGTCTTTGGCTCTTATTGTTATGTTCATGTTCCAGCTATCAAAAGGAGCAAACTGGATCCAAAATTTGAAGTTGAGATCTTTTTGGACTATGCCTCTCAATCAAAGGGTTACAGGACTTACAACATCAAAGAGCAAAAGATTATTATCAACAGAGATGTGGTTGTTGATGATAATTTTTTTTAGAATTGGAGCAAACAACAAGTTGAAAAATATTTTGAAATTAAAGAATCTGAAGCTATTGGTGTTGGAGCAATTACTAGCTCTCCTAACTCAAGCAACCTTGAATCAGATGTTGATGATGAACCATTGAAGAAAAAGACAAAGTCTCTTGCTGAAATCTATGAGAAGTATAATTTTACAATTGCTGAGCCTACAAGCTATGAAGAAGCAACAAAGGAGGAGGGATGGATTAATGCTATGAATGAAGAGTTAAAGATGATTGAAAGAATGAAACTTGAGAGTTAGTTCCAAGACCTGATGGAAAAAATGTAATTGGCCTAAAATGGATTTATCGAGCTAAGTTGAATCCTGATAGCTCCTTAAACAAGCTAAAGACGAGATTAATTGTGAAGGATTATGCTCAACAACCTCGCGTGGATTATGGTGACACATTTGCATCAGTTACGAGGCATGATATAGTTTGACTTCTTATGGCCTTAGCAGCTCAAAACAAATGAAGAATTTATCATCTAGATGAATTGCAGGAAAAAATCTTTGTTGAACAACCTCCTGGCTATGCAATCAAAGGCAAAGAAGGCATAGTGTACAAGCTTCACAAAGCTTTATATGGGCTGAAACAAGCTCCTAGAGCTTGGTACAGCAAAGTGGATTCATATCTAGCAGATTGTGGATTCAGAAGGAGTCAAAATGAAGCTACACTTTACACTAAAGATAGAGATGGAGGTAAAAAGCTAATTGTGTCTCTCTATGTTGATGATTCATTGATAACAGATGATGATGAAGATCAAATGAAGAAGTTCAAGACTGAAATGGAAAGGATCTTTAAGATGATCGACTTGAGAGAAATAAAATATTTTCTGGATATGAAAATTTATCAAAGTTCCAAAGGTGTTTTCATATCTCAGAAGAAATATGCTACAGATCTTCTTAAAAGATTCAAAATGAAAGAGTGCAAGGCTATATCAACTCTGTTGATGGCTAATGAGAAATTATCCTAAGAAGATGAAGGTGCAAAGGTTGATTCTTCAACATATAAGAGTTTGATTGGAAGCCTATTGTATTTAACCATCACAAGGCCTGACTTGATGTTTTCAGCAAGTCTCCTTTCAAGGTTCATGCAAAATCCAGGGGAAACACACATGGTAGCAGCAAAAAGGGTTCTTCATTACATAAAGGGAACCATTGATCATGGCATATGGTTTGAAGCTAGAATTCCTATTAAGTTGCAGGGTTTTTCAGATAGTGATTGGGCTGAAAGTGTTAATGACTCTAAAAGCACTTTCGGTTATGTTTTTCTCTTGGCTCGGGTATTTTCTCTTGGAGTTCAAAGAAGCAAAAGGTGGTGGCACAATCTTCTACTAAAGCAGAATATATATCTGCTGCAAGAGCAACAAATCAAGCTATTTGACTTCAAAAGGTAATGAAAGATTTGAAAATGAGTCAAGATAAAGCTACAATGACATGGGTGGACAATAAGTCTGTAATTTTAATGAAAAGAATCTAGTGCTTCATGGCAGAACAAAGCACATAAAGGTGAAGTATCATGCTTTAAGGGAAGCTGAAGCAAATAAAGAAGTGAAGCTCAATTATTGCAAATCTGAAGAACAAAGTGCAGATATTTTAACCAAAAGTTTGCCAAAAGGAAAGTTTGAAGTGTTAAAGGAACAATTAGGAGTTTTGAAGAAAATTTTAAGGAAGAGTGTTAAAATTAAGATTTTCAAGAAGTATTATTTAGTTTTAGTTTTTTCATGTTGACTTTTGATTTTCAATGTTCTTTTTTTTATATGTTTTAATGTGTGTTTTCATTTCCTATGTAGCTCATTAATGTTCGTCTTGTTCATTGTGCAAGACTTTCTCTACAAGTCTTTTGCTATGTATTTAAATTCTAAGATACTTAATGAAGATAGTATGAATTAGCCACAAATTCTCTCTTCTTCTTCTTCACCTATTCAACCTATCAAACCTATTCAAATCTATCAAATAAAATGGTTCTCTTCATTATCTTAGGACAATTTATACTTGTATCATCATATTCACTATACAATACAATGCATGCTTGCATGTATGGATGGACAAATGGATGTATGTATGTATGTACATGTGTATGTATATATGCATGCAAGTATGCACCATGTACATATGCATGGGTATATGGATGAGTAGTTGAAAATAAGACAGTAATTGAGCGAGAAAATATAACTATTGCCTATCTACCACAAAGAAATAGTAGGCAAGGATTAGCAGGCAGATTTATGATAAGATGAATGCGATAGGAAATTTAGCATTGTGGAGGGGAAAGATGATTCCAGAGGATGACTCAAATGGTTGGGAAAAATATGAGAATAGGGATAGATAAATGAAGCATTGGTTTTGGAGACAGTGATTGTGATGCTAGCATTCATGCTTTGCAGGGGCTTATAGTCTATCAATTTACAAAGATGATTCAAGGAGAAAGTTGGAAGTAAGCGTGTATGGCAGGAGGCAGTAGATTATACAAAAGAAAGCTTGCTTCTACCAAGAAGAAGATGGTAGATATGAATGTTCACATCAGCATTAAGTAGAAAGAAAGATTTAGCAAGATTGCAGTGATTATGGTGGTGGAACTGAGAGATATACTGTGACCTTTATATGACTGATATGGGGAAACATGGAAATTTAAAAGACAGTATTTGATCAAATGCTGAACTGTACCTGAAAAGCAACTATTGACTCTTTAGTGAAATACATTAAAGGAACTTGCTAGTAGAATGTGAGTTTCAAATAATTTCATTCTGGTAATGGCAGGCCTCCTCTAGACCTAATTAACTGTTTGATAGTTTCGTTTACATCATAAGAACTGTCGATTTATGTGCCAGTCAGCATGGAATAATACGTACCATGTTATTCCTTACAAGCATGCACCACTGGCACAATACTGGCTGCATGCCAGTACTAGTTATGTTCTTGTGCCAGTTTGTGCCAAATACGAGCATGAAACAGATGTATATTGCCACCGCAAGGTTGGCTTGCTACTGACATGCAGTACTTCAATCTTTGATTGAAACCCTTAGTAACCATCTATTTAGGGTGGCATGCCTGCTTTGGAACTTCATCGTTGCACCCACTTCCTAAACGATTTCTTTTTTTTTTTTCTTTTGAAAAGAAATTCACCTTCCCGAATGATTTCTTATTCCTTTTTTTTTTTTTTGTCGAGAGGTCCGCTTCTCCATACTCACCCAAATCCACTCGTACGCCACTCCTGCTTCTGTCAACCAAGTACAATATCAAGCAGAATATACCAATTTTAGAGATTTTTCAGATTTATTGTTTTTTTTCCAAGGTTTTGGATGGTTAGGGATACTAGATTCTTACATGGCAAATCTAGAATGAGAGCTCATATGAAAGCTCTTATCTATGACCAAGAAGGATTGATGAGGGTTCTAATTTTAAAGAATGTCCTATCTTAAGTGAAAATTAGCAGAAGTTGGATAAGATTTTGAGATAGCTTTCATAGACTCATTTATGATGTCTGACACATCAATTGGATAATAGAGAAGAATTACATATTTACTCAGAGAAAGAAACAAAGGATAAGATTATAGTCTTGATGAACCAGTTATAGGGAGAAGAAAAACCAGAACTCCGTTGTTGAATAATGAGATTTAATTGAAGCCTCCCACATCAATTTCTCACAGTCAAAATCTTTAAATTGGCTTATCCTTGAAGTTCCTAAGATATCTTAGCTTTCTGTGTGATCAAAAACAGTATGTAACCATAAATTTCCTAACAAGAGGCAACTACCTCTATTGAAAATGTTGACCCCTTAATTTAATCTTTATCATCTTCCAGAGAAACTATAGCACCTCCAATGAAATCAAAATTAGATTGAAGAGCAGACATTTGGATGACTGCATGAATTGCTTCTGTTTCATAAACAGTTCCTTGAGAGTAACAGATGATATTATGCTTCTTGATTTGTGTCCTCTCGACAGTAGCTCATAATGCAGTTCGGTCACAAGAATGCATGTCTCTAATGTATGATTAAATGGTAAGACTATCTACTTACCAGAAAAGAACCAGTAAGATTATCTGGCATCATGATCCCAATATGGTATATATTCCATATACTCAGGATGCTTCACATCCATGTTCTTCCAGCAAGTATGTTCCTGATAATGTGTTCCATTTTCTTGAGGCGATCATTGTACGGTACACATCTCCATTATCATGTTTCATATGGAGGAGGAAAATACTTATTATAATATCCATTTTCTAATCTTTGAGTTTTCTCTCTTAGTGAAGTTAATGCACAGCATAGAGGATGGAGCATGCAGATTCATTTCCATCAAATTTGAATCCCTTTTATCAAGATCTTGTTATTATTGAATTGAATTTTAAGGAGATCTAGATAGTTGCCTTGATTAGTTGACTCTTCAGACTAAAGCCTGAAAAGCATGACCTTGTGCTTGTAGAAACAAATGCAATCAATTGTGACATATATAAAACAAGCTTTGATTGCTTGTTTACTATTGTTTCAATTAGTCAGTTTTGCTCAAGTAAGGTTAATATTTCTCTCAAGTAAGGTTAATATTTCTATCGCCCAATAATCCATGGTATGACAAACTATGATACAAATATCCAATTATTCCCTCTTTTGTAGCTCTTGAATTATTCAATTAGAAGCAAAATTCTTGTAGTTTGATCTCAGCTCTCATGTTTGTTAAGCAACAATAGAACTAAACATAGCACATTCTGTCACAGTGTATTTCAACTGATTAACTACAATGTACACTAAAGGGTTGATACCATGAAAATACCAAATTTTTTGAAGGAAATTTGCAGTTCATTGGTCGATAGGGACCTTTTGTGTGAGCCCTTTAGAACAGGATTTGTTGATTACTATGTTAATTAGATACCAAATTCTTAGTCCAATATCTACATGGAGATTTCTAATGTTCACATATAGAGAGGCTCAAATTAATGAAATTTAGGGCTATCGAGTGGGGAGCTGTTCATGAGCCAGCTCGTCTTCAGTTCAAAATTCAGCTTGCTTGATTAGTGAATGAGCTGAGCTAGAGCTAGGCTTGGCTTGAGCTCCAGTCAATTAATCTTAAAAAATGAATATACGTATAATTACTATACATTATACCTATTTTAATTATTATTTCTATATAAAAATATATACTTATTACATATTAGCATGGTTAGTATAAAGTAAATGTATGTCAGGATTAAAAGGTAACCAGGATAGCTCAAAGCATATAAATGAACCAACAAAACAACATACAAAGATTTATCAAATGCACTAGTTGGCAATATTCATCAACCATTTTGACATTGATTCAGAAAAAATTTAAAAATAATAAATAATAAATAATAATAATAATCATAATCATAATAATAAAACAGTAACTAACTGCAACATATAGGCACATTGACACAAAGCTATCAGGAAACTTATTAAGTGGCGTTCAAAATATAATGGTCGGAGAAATTTTACTCCAATGACATCAGAAGCCATTGCCAGTGAGTTCACCGAGAAGAAGAAAATGCTTGGGGTGAGGGAAAACACAATCTACACCCACCCAAGAGCTAAAAGATTCTATACTATCTCATGCAACTACTCTCTCTCTCTCTCTCTATGTGTGTGTGTGTGTGTGTGTGTGTGTGTCTCGTCAACATCAAATGACAAACAAATTTATATGGAACAGATTAATCAGTAACTGGCATCAAAATTTCATCTATGAGCCAATTTAATTGTCAAACAAAGAAATTCCTTGAATCAAAGAATGAAATATCAACCCATCCATGTCGTTGTTTGCCGGAAACTGGAGACAGTCTTCTTGATGATCCCTTTCCTCGCACTTTGCCCTCGTTTTGCTTCCTCGTCGATGGCCAACGACGCAACCACCCCATACTCCTTCCATTCTTTGAGGCATGAGTAGCTCTTCCTCCTCTCAAACACCCCATTTCCTCCTCTCTTCTCCTCAGCCCTGCTCTCCGGCGTGCTCCCTAGTCTCCTCAGCTCAGCCTTCGGAACCATCGGCCGAGGGGGAGTCATCAACGCATGCAACCGCGGCCGGTCGGCGGCAGGGGAGCAGCCGGCTTCCTATTCTCCTTCCTAAAATCCATCGAGAAATCTGGAACAGAGCGAGAAACCGACGAGGTTGCCGTTCTCTTGGTAAGAGTGGCGGTCATAGAATTCACCTCTGCTTTCTTCCTCCTCAGCTTCCACTCTCTGAGCTCGGCATAGACTGAATACATGGATCCACGCCGCATGGGGGAAGGGAAAATCTTTGGACTGGTAGGGTACTGGATCGTCGAGTTCTGGGAAGAGGGATTTGGAATAGAACTGGTGATGGTTTGAGCCTGGACGCGGTCCTTTGATCTCTGCCATGGAGTTCGAGAAAGCAAGCGTTCATCCTGCCCGACTTCCTTCTTGTGTATAATATGTAGCCGGCCTCCAACGGTCGAATTTGACGCAAGGCCGTGTTCGTTTTGATCAAAAGGGTCTAAAGAATCAGGTGCGTTGGATCCGGCCGACTCGCTAGCCGGATTCGTCGCTTCTAACGGGTGGATTTTATGCTGTTGGATTTTGGCATGATGCTAGGCACAAAATGTGCTGAAGCAATCTAGGTTGCAACAAATTGAGCAAAAGAATCGAGGAAAAAGAGCGAGGTCCGAGGCCTTGATCACACATAAAAATTTATGAGAAATATTTTGTGCACTACCGACGGTGCACGCACTACCACGGACAGTACATGTGCACATACCATTCGTGATGATTGACCCACATATGGAGATAGATATACTCACATATGGAGATAGATATAGTACGAAAAAAAAATTTCCCGATCTTATGTAGGAGCTGATCATCACGGACGATGCATGCGGAGCTACACCATCCACAGTGCGCAAAGTATTTCTCAACGATTCATAAAATGCCCCGTGATCACACAGCAAGTTTTATAAAATGCATGCCATAGCCCGTGCTCATACTTCCCTGGATAAGATCTCAGGCCTCCTCGCGGGAGCCACCCTCATTTCCTTTTGCACAAAAGGGAACACCACATGGCAGTGAAAGAAACTAAGTTTGAGATCGTGATGTTCGTCATCCTCCATCAGACATTATTGAAATAACAAGGCGTTCACCTATTCTTTTCGGGCATGGCGGAGATCTTGAGGCCAGCACACTTACTCGTCAATCCACTATGGAACAAATCAAATTAGACAAAAGATGATTTGTCTTGCTTGCCAACTAACAACTGTAATTATTGAGATTTTGCTCGAAAAACCCCATCAGACATTCAGATGCCCTCCGGCCTTTGCTAACAACCAAGAGATAAAGAAACAGGGGAAAGGTTGAAGAGATCAAGACGCTTCCTCCAGCATATCATCCGCTCAGAATCAAAGGGCCTCCTACCACGTATCTGCTGTGACTTTGAGGTGGCTTCCTAACGCTCCGGTCTGTTTGAGCATAACCTCAAGAATAGTTAGTCTGTTCTAAAACTATAGCAATACACTTTTTCAGCATGCTGTTTCTCAAAGAATAATGTTTACAGAACACCAGTCTTTTTCTACGAGATTATCTTGCTCTACAAGAGTATTATAGTCCCTCCACAAACCCCCACCCCACAATGGTAATATACATTGAAGTTGACGATGTTAACCCTCTAAAATTTGGAACTGGTGGATCAGTGTATGCATCAGCTCAAACAGACTTTACACAAGTTTCTTCCCCGAATAAATATCCGCTGGCAATCTCAAACTTTGTGGTGCTTGTACTTCTGCACCAATTAAACCGGTCGATGCTACTATTGAAACCCTTGAGTACAAGGGTCCTCACAGCCTCCACCCCTTGATCCAGAGCAGCATTCACCTATCAACAAACAAATTAGACATGAGTGTGTATATCTATCGAACATATGGCATGCTCCAATAGAAATATTGCATATCAGCAGAGGTCTTTATGATATGACAAATCACTTCACTTTTAAAAACAGATTACATTTTACATATTCAGAGAAACAGTCTAACTGTTATGGGGCCTTTTAAAAAATTTCATTTACATTTTCATTGGAATGTCTGTCTTCTAGAAAACAGATAAAAACAATCCCCCGTAAATTATGATATAAGAATCCATTTCAACCCTGTTTCAGTTAATTTCAACTTGGATTTTAGCTGAAAAGGTGTTTTGCCTGAAATAATTTCTAAACCTAAGCAGAGAGTTAACTTTAAGTTCCAGTATAAATTTCATTTACATTTTGGTTCGGTTGTCTGTCCTTAAAAAATAAAAAAAATAAAACAATTCCCACAAAATTATGCTATAAAAATCAAATTTGATGCTGTTTCATTTGTTTCAAATTGAATTTCAGCTGAAAAGGTACTTTGCCAGAAGTAACTATGTAAACCTAAACAGTGTTAACTTTGTCCGTGTTTTGCCCTTGTCTTTTTTGAAAGATAGCAAGAAAGAATGAAGATGCAATTCGACAGCCATTGTAGCATGGGTTGACACCAAACCCATGCCTAGGTAAACTTGAGAAGATGTTTGGAGTAAAAGCCTGGTCAAAAACTGATGTGACTGAATGAAGACATAAAGATCAACTTGATAAGGTATGGCTGATGACAGCTATTAAATGATATTTACTGTAACAGCTATCGATTTTTTTTTTGTAAGGGAAGCATAAGTGACTACTTAACGTTTAGGAATCATCAGGTAAGAGGATGATGCAGGTCTACACATTTTCAAATAAGATTAGGTCAGTGAAACATTTTAGCATTTACATTAAGCTAAGGTTTTGCAGATGAATTATTTGAAACAATTTATTTCAGCTGCAACTAACCAAAATAATGATAGTCAGCAGATGGCAACATTAAGTAAACAAGTAGAATTTCCAAGTAAAGAAAATGAAGAAGTGGAGGCAAAGCAATCACATAACGCAGCCTTGCAGACACAATGATATGCTTCTGACTACCATTGAATGGAAAAATAGAAATAATGTTTGAGAACGAAATTTAAAGAACATTATACTCTCACGTGCAAAAACGTTCAGACAACTTGTAACCATCATTAGAGATGTAGATCTTTTCAAGAGCATTTAGTCATTTGTTTTCTTAAAAGGAGGTAATTTATCCAAAGAAGAAAAAAATTCCTTTTGTAACAGTCTAAGGAAAAGTATAAAAAAAAAATCAGAGGAAAATTACAAACTTTTCAAAATTGAACTTGTCACTAGAATATTGAATTTGACAAGAAAGGAACAAATTTTCATAAGAGATATTCTTCAAACTATGCGTGCCGATTTTCAGATCAGAGGGTCAGGAACAGAGCCATTTAAAGTGATATTCGATGTTGATGGACTTTAGAGAACCCTCATTCCTCCTCAACATTGAGAATGATCACCTGAAGGATAGAAAACCTGAATGAACTTTTGAACAACATTAGTCAGTTAGTTTACTCACTAAAATGATACAACAATTAAGTTGCAGTATTACATAATATGGTTCTTGTTAAATTCGTCAAATCTGAAATTGATCGATCCTCTTACTAATCCAGTAGAACCCATATTTGTCACCATAAAACAAGATTAACCATTCCATAAATAGGTTTCAGTTAAATATTATTGTGTTTCTTACATCTATATAAACCGATTCGGTGAACAGTTCAACCAATCACAGTGATAAACAGAGTCCCTAACACATAAACTCAGCAGTCCATCACATACATGTTTAGCAGTTAGGTTGGAGGCGCATTAACATTACAAGCACATTACAGGATTACTTAGTCTGCATATTTGGTTAGTCAAAGAAATTTGTACATTAAGATGGTCAAAATTCCATCCAAAGTGGATGGAAACAATATTAAGCATTTGATGAAATCAGTACCTGCTCGCGTTCCTCTGCACTAAATTTCTGTAGCAGGAAGCTCTCATATCCATATTCCCAGGTGGATTGCCAATCCCTAAAAGTATTAAATAGCTTTAAAATCTTCAGCACAGCAACTCATCTGCTTTCTGTTAACATGAACAACAGCAAGATGGTGAAGGATTTGACAAACCTATGCAAAGGCGAGGAAAGTTACGGCAACCATCCAAATGCTCCATGACGCTCTTTACCCTGAAGTGACCAGTTGTTATTTATCAAATAAGCATATCTAAAAGCAACAGTTTTAACAAAACAGAACATCTACAGAAATGAAACTTGACATTCATCAGATGACCTTTCCGAGAATGTAAGTGTTATAACAAACATCATAAAGACATAAACAGTTGATCAAAATAAAGATTTGACTTTGCTTTTGAATAAAATTCATGTTACGCAAAACAAGCACAGAGAATGAAAATCAATTCCCATAATGTTTATATAGCTCTATCAAGAGTAGGCTTAATCAAGGATGTGTCGTTGTGTATATAGTATTGTAGTTCCTTATTCCCAGTCACATCAACTTTTTAACGTTAAGGAGAGGTGGAAATTAAATAATTAAAAGACATAAGTAGCAAAACAGCCTACAATCATCTTTTGGTGAAATAGAAGTTAATCACTCTATCTTTGAAAGGAAAGGGCTAATTGAATCGAGTGGCTCAGAAGTTTTGAACTTTCTATTACATATTCATTGAAATCAATATTTCGCATGTTGCCGCTTGAGCCATACAAGATGGAATTCTAAAGGATGCATGGTTATGCAAATGTAATAAATATTCCATTCAATGATTTAAAAGAATCTGACAGAGGCAAGAGGCTCTACTTATGGATATTTTGCCACCAATTTTTAAACGGTGTTATCAACCAAAGATAACATGCGATACATTCAAATCTAACATACATGAATCAAGTCCTTTGGTTTTGCAGAAGGTCCTAGAAAGGATAGGAAGGAACAATAGAACAAAAGAGGAAAAACATGGTAACACTGACAGGGATGTGTAATTTCTTCTTATTTATGAATAGTGAGAAGTAGTCATCAAGCCAACGTAAACAACAAGAAGACTTGGAAGAGAAGTGTTGAATGTAAAGAAGGTAACCAGACTAGAATGCAACATGTCTAGCCTAGTAAGGGTTAACTCATTCAAGAAATAGTTTTTGTGCCCCTATCGAGAAACAATCACGAAGGGAACTACCCTAAGAACTCATCAAGGCAATGTCAACAACAAGACGATATAGAAGAGAAGTGTTGGATATGAAGATGGTAACCAAACAGGAAATTAATGTGTCTAGCCCAATAGGGTTGACTCATGCATGGAATAATTTTTCTGCCCCTATCCAAAAACAATCACCAAGTGAACTACCTAAAATCCTTATAACCATGCTTTAAAAAAGAAGAATAATTCTTAAATGTTCAGAAGAAAAGACTTTAATGACCATACTCCTGATAAATCAACAAATTCTACAAGGCATGAGAAAAAACAAACTAAAAAATGAATAAGTTTACGAGCAAAGCATTTTTTTGTTTGCGATGCTTGAAAGAAACATAAGCACCCACAAACAGAAGTGAATCAAGTCAAAAGATGCAACAATGATAGTTGTGCAGGCATCAAAGAATTGGGGCTGTTTACCTAGAAAGTGGAGGCCTCATAAAATGTGACAAAGAAGAGGTAGGAACATGTTAAAAGGCACCAAAGTAAGCAAAATGAAAAGTTTATTAGATAAGTAACCAAGTCTGCAATATCACAAAACAAATGCACATGAAAATTTTCCTGTCCAACCAAATTATGACGGTGTCCTAAATTTCTAATCATCAAAAGATTCTGGTCATCATCTCAAATTATTTTTAAATGGAACTTCCCCCATTTCGAACATTTGTTTTGACTTACAAGATGCAGAACAGCAAAAGCTCACCTATTGCTGCCTCAAGTAACCATCCCTAAGTATATCGTGTTCCAATCAAATAAGACAGGAACTATTTAATATCATGCTCCAAACTAATAAAACTCAAAATCAGAAAAATACATGTGTATCTAAAAGGGCATTACCCATTATGATGTCCATGACCACCCTTAGGTTGAAGCCTCATGACACCATTTGGTAAGCTCATTTCATCATAAATCTACAATCACCAAATAAAACTGATAAGATAAGAGGTATTTGATAATAAGTTTTATATTTCACAAGGCAAATATTGTTTGATGCATACCAGTAGGATATGCCGCAGTGGTACTTGGTAATATGCAGCAAGTGTCCCCACCTTCAAATGAACATAGATTTGTAAGCTGCTTCAAATTAATACATCAAGACCCAGATAAAATGAAACCAGTGACATACTTTATTACAGCCAAGCAACAAATGAGTGACAACCTTCAATTTTGATATGATAAAAATCTTATAACAATGGAGAATAGAACTGAGAAAATATTCCTGGATAAGTCTTATGTATGCCACCGCAAATGAATTTATAAATTGCATGTTTACTGTATATGGATTTCTCTCACCCTGTTTTGCATTAGTAACGTATATGAGAAAACGATTTTACACAAAAAAGGTTTCTGGAATTTGTCAATGTTTATTCGCACTTAATTCACTTGGAAACCGACATTATAGATTCAGACTTCAAAAAGTGTTCACTGTATGTACCAAATAAAGGCTACAGTCATAATTTTGGAGCCAGGAATTGTTTTTTACACATGAAATCCCTAGTTATTTCTTCAAATCATGAAACGCTAAAAATCACTTTTCAGACGTTCCACTGTCCAAAGGTCACGAAAAAAAAATCAGGAAGAGTTAGCCACTATGTAGAATATATAATTTCCCAATATTAATAAAGTCCGAGCATGCATTCAATACAGAAATTACAAGATTTCAATAAAGAAAAGGAAGAGATAAAACATTCGGGTATGAACAAGTTCAAAGAATCATTCAATTACAAAACGATGTCTCTTTTACAACCAAACAAACTGTTAATAGCAAATATGAAAGCAAGAACTCACCGACTCTCCGCTGTAGTTCATGTAGGCCTGCGGCTTCGCCAGCAGAATGGGCACTTCACCAATCGCACCTGCACTGATTCCATTCGCACAATCCAAATAACCACAAAAAGATTAAAGAAAGAACCATCAACATGGTAGGAACCACGCAAAAAAAGGAAGAAATCGAGCAAATTTAAGTACCGATTCCTATCAGCGCCTTGGACTGTAGCGTATTCAAAGAAATCCCCACGTCTCGCGAGATGCGGTCAACCATTTCGAACCCAACCTGTTCATCGAAACGAGCTATAAACCAGTGGATTGAAGAGTAACTAGGAGACAGAGAAGAGCTTACGTTGTGCCTGGTGCCGTGGTACTTGTTGCCGGGGTTACCGAGGCCCGCGATGAGCCACGGCGTGTACTCCACCTTGGCTACCTCCGACGGTTCGGGCAGCGATGCGACAGCGCGGCGGGAAGGTTTGGCCGGGAGGAGGAAAAGGCGACGGCGCGCGGAATTAGGGCTGGGGATAGAGGTGACAGGGGGAAGAAAGGAAGAACAAGGGGTTAGAGAAGAGATGGCGCCCAGCATTTGGAGGAGTGAGAAAAGATCTACACCGAAGCCCCCTCGTCCCTCCGTAGGCCGATGATTTTTATGTCACTCTTTTCTTCTTTTATTCCAGAAATGGCAAGCCAATGGTGGCTTGTAGTAGACCCGGCCGAACGGGTCTACTACATGAAATCTAAGAAATCTAAGATAATTAAGCTGTTAGGGAACAGCCGAACGGGTCGACGTATATCGAAAGAAATCTAAGATAATAAACAAAAAAAATTAATTATAAAGATAATTAAGCATTCTTGGAAGATACATGAAACTTGCTACTCCCCCGTTGTTGCGAGTATTTGATCAGGTCATGAAGTATTCTCAAACCTTCGGGGTAAGAACAAAAACTGAGCTTGATTTACCAAGAAAGTTCAAGCATTGCCATCTTCCATAAGGTTACCAATTAGTCCTGAGCTGTGTTGATTGTTTACAAATTGATGTTTGCATGATAGCATATGCCACCCAATTTCGTGAATTGGATTATTGCAATTTCTCCAATATTGCCACTCACCAATAATTAAATATATTGTAATTGATCAAAATTGTAAGTAACAAAATGTCCATAGGAACAGATCAAGAGGAATAGGCTTCATATTTGTGAAATTCCGATCAAACTAATACTTATGTTTTTTTTGGACCTAAACTGGTGCAATGCATGTACCAAATGACCAGTATCAGGCCGGGCCAGGGTCGACATGAACCCGTCTCAAAGAATAAAGTCAAGAGGCCAGACCGCCCTGCACCTGATGGGCCAGCTCATGTCCCTGAATATCTGTAAACCTATAAAGCCTGTAAAATAATTGGCTTTCTGACCCAGGAGCAATACTGCATCTTTGTCTTTCATTTTTTTTTTTTTTTTCTCTT
>KE504660.1:663317-681306 GCA_000441515.1 Elaeis oleifera
CTCTTTCTCCATTTCAAAGCAGCCGTGGCCCCCAATTACACCTTCTTGAAAGCAGTACTTGTAGCATCTCTTTGGGTCTTAGCTCGATATCAGTAGGTTAATAAGCAGCTATCGAATATCTCTTTTGGTTTAGTGCCTTGGCTTGCTTGTGAGGGAAGTCGTTGGATAAAAGTAGGAATAGTCCCATAAAGAAGAATCTGTAAAGATTTAGACAATCCTCATCTGAGATAGCGATCGAGGTCACTCGTTATTACGAAGTAGTTCCCTTCAAAAAAGATTAAACTTCCTTGAGCTCTCGTAGAAAGGGCAATGACTACGAGCACTTTGGTGCAGCTCTGGCCTGCCAGCCCGAAAGAGATAAGGGCCCTTATGGGTTGCCCATCGGAGCCCACCTACTCCTGGATGAGTGCCCACATGCTCCAAGTCATCACAATCACTAGAGCAAGCTTAGGCCTAAAGAACCCCTCCCATGACATCCGATAAAAAAAGAAAAGCTTAGGCCTAAAGAACCCTCACTGAGGTTGTTGAATCAATATGAGTGTGTGGGGTCCAAATTGTATCTTTTGCGTGCAAAAATAATTCATCTTTTTCACGACGTCAATTATTGGATTGTTCCTCGCGTGGCGGCATTCCAACCTCCTTCCATCCACCTGCACAGATCTCATAGCATTTGTTGAGCAATCCAAAGAATTCTATTACAAGAATAGGCGGAAAAAACATGATTTGTTTCGTCATTCTATTCCAATGTTATAATGCCATTCCAAATTCAATCACGGTTAATGACCATTATAAAGAGATGGGGTCATTAGTCGTGCAGAATTTGTTAGAATAAAAAAACCGGCCATGAACAACAAATGATAAGAGCAAAATGATGTTGCTGACTGTTGGACAAAATCATTGTTCAGATATTACAATGTATTTTTGCATTAACATATGTTTGTTGATATAGAGCAATAATTACTTTTTTTTTACATAGCAAAAACATCAAAAAATAATTATTTATTTCATTATATCAGTGACCATCATTTAAATGACTTTTTGCGTGCGTACTTATCACATAACGAGGGGCACTAAAAACTAACGTAAACAGCTGTTATAATATTGTAATGGCAGTTACGTGGCAATGCAAGCTAGACTCATGCCCCACATCCACGAGGTTCTCTATTCGGGGCCCACTATTACAAGCACATTCTTGAGCCCCAAGCCAAAGTAGACAGACCCACCCATTCAAGTCATCTGTGGAGCAGCAGTCAACCGTGACAAACTTTAGTGCTCCGTGAGGCAAAGGCCCCAGCGCCGCTGCAGGCACCAAGAAATCGTTGAGTTCAAAAATGCCCAGGTCTTGTTTGTCAACCACAAACATGCCACTACTTCTCCCTTTCCCATCGCTTTTCAGTTTTTGTTAGAAGACCAGGATGACAATTTGAGGATTGACAGGTTGGTCTGGTCTAAGGGATGCTAATACGTATGCTGCTTGGTTGGAAGGACCAGTAGGAGAGGAGGGATACAATGGTGTGGAATGATCAAGATCTAAGAAAGATTAGGATTGTACTTGTTGAGCATTTGTGTTTAATGTCTAGTATGAGACTGGAATATTGGTCTCGCGCCTAAATTATCTCAAGAAGAAAGAAGCCAAGATATCATGCAACTATAAATTTTTAGAGTGAGTCAAAAATTTTGAAGGCTATAGTGAATTAACGTATACCATCTTTTGATTGTGTTTAAGAATTTGGTTAAAATTGATAGGAGTT
Organism: Elaeis oleifera; assembly: GCA_000441515.1. Taxonomy (NCBI): domain Eukaryota; kingdom Viridiplantae; phylum Streptophyta; class Magnoliopsida; order Arecales; family Arecaceae; genus Elaeis; species Elaeis oleifera. The sequence goes on from KE504660.1 coordinate 665,069, forward strand.
GCAATATCTAAACATTAATTTGAAAAAGTAAATCCTGAGGAATGCTGTTATATTGATAAATAAAATTATTGAATGAAAAAGGGTGGTGTTCTGGTAACAAAGAAATCTTGCACAAATTGCCCGGCTGTCTTCTAACTTTTCTATTGGATCGAGTGCTAAAGTTACAAGACGGAATCTTCGTATGTGATATACCTCTGTTGCTTTAGGAATGAGAGAGAAAGAGCGAGAGAAGGGGAGGAGGGAATAGACACAATTTGCACAGTCTATAGTTGTGATTGACTGCTTCCACAGTTGTACAGTGCTAAGTGGCGTTCAAGTAAATCTGTTGCCAGGGTGTTTGTTCAGAGGCTCCTCTGTCCCTCCGCACTCCCCACCCGCACCCCAGCAGCCACTAGCTGAAGTAACGGCTACCTGCTTTAAAATTAAAACTATTCTAAATTAAAAACAAACCACCGACCTTGGCTTCGCCTTTCCAGCTCTACCCCACCGGCAACGCCCGCGTACTCCCTCGAAAGCCCCCTCCAAAACCCTCCCACAGCCCCATTCAAAAAGGCCCCTTCTCCTCTAATCTATATAGCTTCAACACCTTCCTCGTCCTTAGAAAAGCAGAGGAAGGAAATAGAGGCAAGTACAAGCAATGGCTAGAAAAGAATCCCATCCTTGGGAGGCATGGGACCTCATAGCCCTCTCCATCTCTCCCATAGCCAAAATGAAAAGACCCATCAGCCGAAAGCTCTTATTCTTCAAAAGGTCTAAAAGATTCAGGCTCCGCAAGCACTACAACTACGCCTTTGTTGGAGAGTACGAGTTCTCTCCTTCCAGCACTCCTCTCGTACGCCACCCTCGCACTCCCTCGAAAAAGAAGAGCTGTTTCTTATGTCTTCCATGTGGTGGGAATGACACCGAGTCCATTGGTGAAGAAAGCATCGGAGATGAATGGGAGATGTTGTCACCATATGTTGATGAATCTAGGCAGGAGCCGTCCGAGCTTTCAGAGCCAAGGGAAGATAATGATTCATCATCTATTGATCAGAAAGCAGAGAAGTTCATAGAGAGATTCTATCAAGAGATGAGGATTCAGAGGCAAGAGTCCATGATGCACTATATGGAGATGCTTAATATAAGTTCTTAGATTTTTATATATTTTGCATTTCCCTCTTTTGTTTTCATTAGTTTTGGTTGTCCACTTCTCTGCAAGTGAGATATTAGCATGTTTGGCTACGGAGAAGTTTTATATCTTTGTTGTTTGATTTGTTTAAATGGTTTGTCTTGTTTCATTCTGTTATTTGAAATTATGATTGATGTGAGTAGACAATGTTATGTATGACTTAGTTTTCACTGTGTTCAAGAGCTCGCTCCATTTTGTAGATAATTTACAGAGACAGTTGGGTAGGGTTTTTCAGTGGCTTGAGGGACCAGCTATGCCCTTTTCCCACAGTATGATTAAAAGTTTTAGGGTCGAGGCTTTAGGATCTTTCGGCCTTATCCCAAGCAACTAGCCTTGGTTACTTGCACTTAAAGCGTATTATCACATTTGACTTGTTCAAAGTTGTTTTTCCTCTCAAAAAAAAAAAAAAAGGAACTACCCAGACTTTAGTTCCTTGCACTTAAAGCCTATCATCATACTTGACCTGTTCAAAGTTGTCTTCTCCTCAAAAAGACTACTAAACAAAGTGATATCAATTTGATGCTGAAAATTACTAGAAAGCTCTATGAAACTTTATTTCTGGAATAAGATACCACGGGAACAGTAGAAGAGACAAAAAAAGGGGAGTATCCTCTGACAGCATAGATGCAGAATGATATTCTTTGAAACAACAGTTCGCCAAAGCAACAACTCAAAAATCCTTCCACAAAACCCCTTTTGCAAGTACCATAAACTTTCTTGCAAAATCTACAGAAGATCACTTCTTCATTTTTGCTAATTACAACAAAGAGGTTAAATCTGCACTCTAAAATAAAACTGAAAAATCAATGAACCTTCTTGCTATTCATCCCATTAGTTATCTTAAATAAGTTACAACAATAGCAGCAGTCTGTCAGCATCAACAGAGATCTATGACCATTTCATCAACTAATGTTTGGAGTATGTCCGTCTCAACCTCCGTCCCTGTCTCAAAAGCTTCAATCTCACAATCCGTCCACTTGCCTGTGGAATGGCTCATTCCTTCTCAATCATATCATCTAAAAACCTCCCAGCCAAAGCCATCCACCCTTTTATCTCCTCTTGAACTTCTCTTGTCAAGCGATCTCTGCTGAGAACAAAGGCAGTTTCAACCATGTCTTGTAACCAGATTTACAAAACTGACTATACTTCAAATCCAAACACTCAATTATGCAGTCAAAGATAAACACTCTTAGCCAGTTTCTCTCCTCTGCATCTGTGTAATCTGAACAGCTTTTTGGCCCTATGACAAAGGCATGTTCGAGAGTTTCCAACAAGCCAAGAAGAAAGATTTTACAGAAACTCTACCGTCCCATCTGAATTATACACGCAAATATTCTCGAACAGGAGTCCAGCATTCAAAATAGTCTCACCAGCATTGCTGAGTTTACTTTCTGGCAGTTTAACTTCACTGACCTTGGCAGAACTTCTATCGGAAGAATGGGGCATCATTCCAATATCAGACCTCACAATATCAATAGAAGTTGCTGAATCTAAAAGATCATTATCCAGATCAAATGACACAGCTGTGTTGCAACTCTCTGTCAACCCGAAATGCAGTTTACCTCCTGAAACCAGAAGCACACAAATGGACAACATAAGATCGTAAGTTCGAATTATCAGAGTAGATAAAAGGATAGCTTTGTAATTTACACTTTGGTACTACTGAATTTGACCTAAATAGATTTGGAATATCATTCTAGAAGTCGATGTCATCATTCCACGAAATATACAAAACAGTCTAGTCAAGAAGCCACAAAATGCTTTTCAGTTAATAGAACAGGCAAACCATGGGCAATTTCTCAAAATGCATTTTATCTTTATTTTGACTATCTACTGAATATAATGAAAAGGTTTAATAGAGAAACTCTTATATATCCTTTATTGTTAAAGATTTACTGTATAACTTACCATTCTCATAGCCATTTAAATGCATGTCCTAACTGCTTGGATTTGCCTGGACGTGACATGATAATATGAAAAGTTACATGTAGGTATAAACACACGAGCTGACAACTTAATCTAACACTTCATAAAATTGTTGGCAATAAGGAAAATCTTTCAACATGAGAAGTCACAACAGACTATCCTTGGTTCTCAATAAGAAAGATAATCAATCTAAACAGACCATTAATTGTAATCAATCTTAACGGACCTTAAATATATGAAAACAATGTGCTATGCCTGAAGACAGCATGCTGGTACAGATCTAGAGATCAATTTCAAATGGCTGAACATGTTCATACACCAAATAAATTAATATCAGATGTAATAACTAATGAGGTGATGCTGTTATGACCGCTTTAGCAAAGCTAAGAAGGATTCTCACACCTGAGCTGCAATTGTGACTCCCAAAAGAGCAACTGTCGTTTGAAAAAGAAGCTTCAAGAATAGATATTGGGCTAGGCTGATCATTATTACTGGCCAGATATGAAGCAGAAATGCTTGCTTTTGCATCTTCCTGAGGAGAAAATCAATATGTCTATTACATACATGTCATAAGAACTTCATTAATCATTGACCTTGTTAAATAATATTTGCCAACATTCTGACATCACTGAAGAATTGACAGTAAAAGAGATATTCAAGAACAGCCGCTAATGAATTCTATATTCACAATTTAAAGAATCAAAGAGTTACAAATTCAATGACAAGCTATAAATTAACAATTTTTCCTACTTTAACATGCAAGATAAATTTCTCAGGTTCCATGTGCATCTGCTACAGAATGTATAATAGTCATAATCTTTTTCGACTTCATATCCTTATTATCAAATGTAACATATTTAGCAATCAAAAGTGCGAGCTAAAGCAGCAGATCCTCAAAAAAGGCAAATCAAATTTCCAGCATCAGCCATATTATTTAAGTCGAGATATGGACTAATTCAAAACTCTCTACATGCTTAATCTCCATGCTGACCAAATGAATTATTGCAAAATGGAGAATGCTGGTAAAGTATGATACAAACAATCAACAATCTTCTCTTGTTGCCATTCCTTGGCATGGCTTATGGAGTTAGAGAAAACTTCAACTATATGCATGCATATTTCTGTTTCCAACATATTACCAAGTGTTACATCATTCACCAAACAAATGAATGGGAACAAGTAGCAGATCATAAAAGGGGAAGAAAGAAAGTAATGCGCAATTAAAATATCAAAAACCACACATGTGCCCAATAATTTCATTGGACTGTCCCTTCCAACAGCTGCCAGATTATATAAGAAAATATGGAAATATTTTGTCCAATTATCTTTCCACTGGTTAGGCAGTAAATGTCAAGTTCGAAGATGGAAGACTATGTTCAAACTTAATATACATGCCGTAGTTAAACAAATGGGATGTGGGTCACCAGCCTCATTTGGCCACAGATGGTGTGTGCGCACTCATGTGTCTCCAAATTAGCTGACCCAATTCAAGATGATGTAAGGAACAAATTGATTGATGACAATTCCCTACCACATAGACCCAAGAAATAATTGGAACTCCCTTTATTGATGAATTCCAATTATAATTTTGGAAATGTATCAAGGTAAACCTTTCAGCCATGTCAGCTTATGCTGCCTTAACTAACATTACTGTTCCAAGAAAAGGTTACTCATTCTAAGGATTCTTCGTAGGAACTAGGAAAGTTAGTTGCATTCAAACCCTTTCCCATGTGCCTGTTATGAGGGACTTATTTTAACCCAATATGTCGACATAACTCAATATCATGAAATTATATCTGCTCATTTGTTGATGAAAAGAGATATTACAAAATCAAAATGTTTGTCAGGCCAGTCATGAAACTTCCTAATATTTTGATGGATCACACCTTAATCCAGACAGGCCAATCATATGGATATGACCAGGCTTTTTGCGATGGTTATATGAGACTGGAATTCTATTTATTATAGTTCAATGATTCCATGGCTCAGATCAAGTAAGTTTTACATGATTAAAACAAGAAAACTTTACACTTGAACTCAAGAGAAATTACTTATAGCATGTATTATGGTTGTTCATAAGAACCAAATTACATTCTTAAGCACTTATAATGCTTGCCAACATGTAGCTTAATATTGCCAAAGGCAAAATCCAAGTTGGTTATGAGGTGAATTAAGCAGGACATTCTCCGACTTGGGAAGTTACGTCCATGCTCTTCCATGTTCGGTAGAAATCTGCAGCATTTTCTTTATGGAAAATAGCATGCTTGAAGCATAACATTCAAGTAGCTGTCCACATCATACATATCGTATGATACATAAGGTGCCACGAGGATACTGATATGACATATCAATGCACATCATGCATTGACTCGTATCGGTGGATGTTGGTCCATGTCTATTTGCATTGCAATCTCAGAGATACACTGCGATACAACCTAACAAGAATTGTTCCCTTATATTAATTGGAAACCCCCACTTTAAAATTTGAGTTTCTTATGTCTATTTTTTATTTTATTCTATATGAAGCTAATTACTGTCATAACTTAAGTTAATTTCTCTGTCGCATTATGTTCAATACTAACCATGTGACTGTATGCAGGGTCCAAAAATCACATATAATATAAGGGTTCCAAAAAAATCTGTTTCCTATTAGAAAGCAATTGAAAGGTGGTAGTCAAAAGAATAGGGTTACCCAGGGCATCTTGCATACCATTTGTGTATTGAAAGTGTCAAGTATACTTTGAAGCTATTGCATGCTAAAGTTCGAGATGGTATGGTGTTGTACATGTACCATATTTTCCTCCTACATAATAGGTATGACCTACAAAAATTTGACCATTGCTAATTAACTGGTTGCTCCAAAACTTTCCAAAATATGGAGAAGCTGCTGGTAACTCACATCAATATCTCCTGATATGTCATATGCCAAAACAATCTAATAACTAAACTGAAACTACAAAATATATGCATGTTTTCCCTCAAAAAGACATTGTAATATTATGATGTGTCATAGCATTGTGCTCCAAAAATACAGTCCTTGGTTATTACAGAATTAACAAAAAATCCTAGCAAAAAAAAGTTAAATAGCAGAGCAGTTTCTTTTATCCAGATAAAGCACAGCAATGGTTGTATTCTTAGGAATTATCATGAAATCAGCTGTGTAAAATATCTGTTTCTCTGACCAGTTGCGTGCAAGAATAAAGTGTGCAACAAGAATAAACTTGACCACATTTACAACCTTATTCTAAAAGTGCAGTCCAGATGTTCAGTTCTTCATCTCAAGGAGGGCCATATGATGAGCACAAAAAAGGACCCAGTTTAGCTTATTATCTTTCTTCAGAATTTTTATTAGATTTCTAGAGGCTGAGGAATCAGGGTTGACTACTATTAAGTGGAATGCTATTAAAACACTGCCGCGATGATACAAAAGGGCTGAAATGCTATATAACTGCCATAATAGGAAATAACTTACCCGAAAATCTTTGCTATTGTTACACATCTGAGATTGTGAAATGGGAAAGTCGGGGAGATCTATGCAATGAGAACGTATATCATCCATTGTGGAGGACCCACCAAAACAGTTGCCATCATTTCCTCGGTTATGGGAGCTCCTCCAGTGAGTGCAGATATCAAGTCTTCGAGAATGGAAGCAGTAGATCGTGCATCTCTTTTACCTAATTCATCCTGATCCAAGGAGGTCAGTTCTCTTATTTTTGTTCAAGAAGATTACTTAGCTCATCTCCACTCAGAGCTGTCCTCCTCTGTGGCATTGAGTTTCCACTCTTTGGATTCAATACAAAATTCTTTGGACGAGAAGAGTCATGACTGATTTCACCTTGGCCCCTGCTCTTCTCAACCACTTCTCTATAGGAGCAAGGCCTAGTTGCATGCTTCATTGGTGAATTGAACACGAAAGATACTATATCATTATTCCTACCACTAAACTATGACCACCATCCTTCTGTAACTCACCTTTCACACAGTTCCGATTGATAGCCCTACTGCTGCTAGGCATTGTCGTTTTACGGTTAATCAAAGGACTTCCAACAATTCTTGGCTTCTCAAATGTTGAATTGACTGCGCCCACATTCTCAAAGTGAGAAGAATTTATCGTTCTTTTGCGTGGTATGTTTCTTTCCCAACCATTCCTACCCGTTTCCATTCTCTGTCTTTCTGGCTCTTTACTAGTTGATCTCATACGTGAGCAATTGTTCATATTTCTGTTCAAAGCTACAAAATCTTTTGGCTCATTTGACTCATTTAGGTCTCTTCTACCCTGTCTTCTACTACACTCCTTAAAACCCGGGGCCACTTTATCTCTAACCGGTGTCGGCTGATTTTGCCTCAAAATCTTCTTCTTAGGAATAGTCCTCGGCGCTAGATCCTGCTGAGGCTTGCATGGATCTTGATCATTTTGTACATGTTTCTTCCTTTCCGTAAAGTCATGCAATTTACTCTGCACATTGACCTTAGCTTGAACTGCAAGAGATGTTTGACTCTGCTTGCTCTCCATAAATGACAACTTGGTTTTACCCTCTAAACAACTGTCATGAGAGGAAGAAGCATTGCTCAACTCCAAAGCAGATGACCCATACTCATTTTCTATCGGCTCTTTTGCCCCTAACCTCAATTCTGACACTTCTACCAAACTCCCACAGCTCCTGCAAGATCCAACAAGGGAACCACTCAATAATTCTTGAGATCTCTTCGAGCCTGCGAAAGCAGCAGATCCTTCTGCTGCATTGGCTTGCGAGGAACTCATATAGGTCAGAGCACATTTATCCCGATTCCTAGACTGCAAACCAGGCTCCAAAATCCTCGTCGCCGCCTGCACAAGCCTGGCCCTGTGAGTCCCTGAGAGCAATCTGGGGCTCTTCACAGGCGATGCCAGCTTGCGGTGCTGCTTCTTCGACCGGGATGACAGCACATTCTTGCTGAACAACAACACATCGGATCCAGCCCAGGCAGCATTAGCCGGCTGCCTCTCCAAGAATCCTCCGGTCTTCTGGAGCTTCTGTGGCCTCGATTCAAGCTTCCCAAGTCCACCATTTTCCAGACATAGATCTTGGTCAAGCCTCGGAAAGTCAGAACCACCTTTCTCCCTACTTTCTCCGATTCAGAATCCAAAGACTTCCTTGGCTTTTCTCTGGTGACAACAGGCATAGATTCCAGACCCATCAGCCTGGCCACCAGGCCAGGAGCTCGCATTTCATCACCAAGATCATCTGATTCCTTCGCATTCGGGAAACCCCACGGTTCTCATCCGCAATCTAACATTTTAAAGGAGATGCAAAAAAATAAATAAATAACAACCACATTGCATTCTCCATCAAATCAACCAATTTTTTGAAAAAAAATGTCGAGGACAAATCAGTGGTACCAGAAGCAGCTTGGCCATAGGCATTTTGTCATCGCCGCCGCCACCGACCTTCTTCGATACCCTCTTCGCGGTTCTAACTGCAATGCACAAGAGAAGACACGTGAAATGGATACGAAATACAGCAGAGCACTAAACAAATGAAAGATCGCGTGATCTTATTCGACCTGGAGGGAGGAGTCTCTTGGAGAAGAGCTTCTTCTTGGCGAGCCTCCGGTTCCAGTCGAGGAGCTGGAAGAAGATACCGACGCATCCACCGGCCGCTGATGCTGGGGCTGCCGCTTCTCCGTTATCGCCAGACTCATCTCTCTCCCACAGCCTCTCAGATCTTTACAAAAGACCAAAAAGAATAGGGTAAAAAGGGACCCCTTGGAATACTTGCCCACGAAGCCTCCATCCAAGAAGACCAAGAGGCAATGTGGCTACAAGAGACTCTGAGAAAAGGAAAAGGAGGTAACATTAGAGAGCCAGGCAGAGTAGCTGTAAAGCAATACAAGACCCATGAAGCAAATAAAGGGGTGTAGAAAGAACGGAGAACGATGCAGGAAATAGGGACGAAAAGTGTGGAAATCTGAGAAGCCTAGAAAGAAGCGTGCGGTGTCGGAGGGGATTCTCGCTTGCGAGGAAAGCTATCTCTCCCCCACCCACTCTCTCTACCAGTGTGATTTTTAAAGTATATTTATCTGGGATAGTTATAAGTCCAAGAAGAAGGCAAGCAAGAGCGTAGGCCAGGTGAAACGATGGGGCGGAGGAGCACGGAGTAAGTAGGGGAGGGGTCGGGGCCAGAGGCATGGCGAAATAGACCTCTCTTTTCTGTCTTTTTTCGGCACGGAAGGACGAATCAGTAGTCCACCGGAAAGGATAAAAATTTAAATATCGTTTTTATGTCCGATATTTTAATTTATGCATTTTTTTGGATTTTATAGTTTTTAAGGTTGAAATCTCATAATAAAAATTCGGCAGATGCAAATAAGGACAAAGTGAGAAGTAAAGTAAAACGCCCATTTGTTTGTGTTTTCTTTCTCGCTGTAATCTTATTCTAATCCGTCCTTCCACGCCCTCGTGTCACGTGTCTCAAGGTCACGGTTCCTAAAAACGTACCTTTTGCCATTGTAACGAAAACATCCGTCCAGACATTAAAGGCAAAGTTAATGGACAAATTAATAATATTATTCTATTTTTGTTGGATTTTTGTTACAGTACTTCAAAACCATTTTGCATCTTCTCACTGTTATTTTTTCTTAGCCATCCGATTTAAGATGAATGGCACTGCAATATTGGCACGCAACTAGTTTTAATCGGTCGTGTATTTGACTGATTCAGCAAATAATTTAAATTATATAAAAATTTGTATATAAATAAATAATAAGTTTAAAAAATTAAAATTAAAATTTTTTTCTCTCGATTGTTAAGATTTATCTCTCCGACTCTCCTTCTTTTGCCTCTATCCCAACAACAAAGTTTGCCCCTGATACCATCATCAGATTCTTCACAGACATTATTTCGTCACTGACATCACTTCCGAATCTTTCATAGCCATCATCTACGTTAAGACTGACCCCCTACATTGAACCGAAGAGCAGATAGAAGCAACCCCACGATGGTTGCTACTGCTACTGATATAGCTATTTGAGTGGTAGGCTAAAGCAAATCTCACGATAATAATTTTATCTCGAACTTCCGTGTCTCTTAGAGGATCTTCACCATTGTCACCGTTGCGACCTAGCCCCCTCCCAATCCATTCCAAACCTCCATAAATAATATCTTAATATCTTTATTTATTAATTAATAATTTTTTATAAAATATTTTAAATATCTTTCTCTATAAATTATTATTAAGAAGCATTATAGTAAAATTTATTTTATTTGCATCATAAAATATTAATTTTGAAATTAGAGAGGGAATTTGAAATTGTAAAAACCTATTGTATCATTACTCGTTACCCAAAAAGAACGTATTAAGTTAATTGGATAAACGGTGTAAATGGATCCGTCGCATCTAATTTTATAGCGTAACAAATAACACATCACGTTCTCACGAAAAGAAAACTAATATGGGCCATTACCTCAGTTACTCGTGTCCTGTTTTGGAACGTTAAAAATTTATTGTACCCACGGAGGAATCTAATGAAATTTATTAAGCGGCGAAAACAGATTGCACAAGATAAAGAATCATGGCCGTTCGTATACAGCTTGCTTGCTTGGTGGGTTGAACAACGGCTTGGATGAAACTTGGAGGTGATGGTAAACCATGGAGCTGGGTAAATCAAAATCGTTTTCGTTGCTGAAGAGGTGAGCAATTAGGATGCTGCACGTGAGATGAGAAAGAGGGACCACAGAGTCTAGGTTGCTGATGGAGATGTTTGTCACCTGAAAGCCTACTTGGAAGTCGTTTTAGCTTTTATTTTAGTCTTGCATTTACTTCACCGCGCAAACCGGGACAAAGATGAAGCAACCTAGCAGGGGATTTCGGTACTGCACATGATGAAGGTGAGCTTTCAAAAATAAAATCACAACCGTTTCTTTCTTGGCCTCTCTGACACATTTTCTTGGCTAGAGTTGCAACATGAAGGCGGCGAAGCTTGATTTGGGCCTGCCGACCCACTTAAATCTGTCCAAAATAGTTCAGTTTAAATCAATTATTTAATGATCATGGTGGTTTAACTAGTCAATTTAGAATAACGACGTTTGACGTCGGGACAATGTTGAATAAAGAAGGGTGATGGGTCGGGAGATTGGAAGACTAAAAGAGAGTGTAATATTTCAAAATGCAAACTAATATATGACATAGGTTGATGTATCATTGAATGATCCCACTCCATTCTAGTAATTTTTGGCGTGTCTGAGGGCCATATAGTAGCATTGTAGTTATTCGGAAAAGAATAATGGTTTAATTTTTCAAAAATTACTATAGGCAAAGAAGGGGAGAAACAAAATCATATGGGACGGGCACCATAAAAAAATTATAGGACAGGTTACTAATTTTGCTATATTTTCTTTCGTACTCAATCCTAAAGAAAAACTTAAAGTCAAAGGTTTCTATTAACAGAGTAGTTGGTGTTATAAGTTAAAACAAAAAAATATAATATTTTTTTATTTTATAATATACTTTTTATCAATATAAATAATATGACTAAACGATACATATAAAATACATTAATCATCAAGCAAGTCAATACACATTTTCAGATAAATCCATACATAATTTTCAAAATATGGAGTTCACTGATATACAATATAAAGCCACATAATATATATTCAACAAATTAGTTATATGAAAATTCAATACATATCTTCAAGCAAATTAATAAATAGTTTTTAAAACATTGTGTTTACCAATATACACTATGTGGTACAATGATACAAATTTATCGACTTTTTGATATATATTGCAAGCTTCTTCGATACACATGTAACAGTAATCTAATATATACTTTTAAATAAATCAATACATAATTTCATAATATGAAATTCATAAATACATAGTGATATACATATAGCAAATTATCTACCAAATTAATATATACTCTCAAATAAATTGATATATAATTTTTAAAATATTATGTTCATTAATATATATTATATGATACGGCGATACACACTAATCGATATTTTGCTATACTACTATAAATTTTTTTAATATATACTTATAAATTACATATCGATTTATCTGCAGATGTGTATTGGATTATTGTCGGATGTGTATCAAATACACTTGCAGTATGTATCAGAAAGTCGATAAATATATATTATATGGTCATATAGTATGTACTAATGAACATAATACTTCAAGATCTATATATCAATTTGATTGGAGAGTGTATTGGGTTGCCAAAAGACTAATTTGCTAAGTATGTACCATCTAGTCATATATTATATATTAATGAACTTTATATTTTTAGAAACTATATATTGATTTATTTAGAGATGTGTATTAATTTTTTTGATAATCAATTTATGTAATATGTATTATTATATAGTCATATAGTATGTATTAATAAAAGATATATGCTGAAAATGAGGAAGAAAAAAAAATATATTTTTTTTAACTATAAACTGACAGATTCATTAGTAAAAATGTGTCAAACTATGAAATCGGTTCTATAACTTTTTCTCAAGTACCTGCCATATATGATTTTTGTTTGGCGGAGAGGAGAGGAGAGGAGATCAACTTTATACATATAAAAAAGAAATAGAGAGATGCACCAATAAAAGTGCGAGGCGGAGTAAAAGATGAAGTAAGAAAGACGGGACTCATTTGAATAAGGAAGGATGATTTGGGCAATATATTTTAATTTTGAAATAAGGTACAATTTAAATGAAGGATCCTTTCATTGGAAATGGGTGAGGAAGGAACAAAAGAAATAAGATAGTGATGGATTAAAATATTAGATTAGAGACTGGTTACTATATCCATCAACATCGCACATCAAGATGCATGAGACATGCAAGTACAAATATGTATTTCTTGAATATGAACATTTATATTTTGTCACGTCCTTCCTGCATTTCTAAAACGAACATCTCAAATATTTAGACCAATAATAAGAATTTTCTAAATTGGCTCAAAAGGTGGTATGCCAATTATAATTCTCTTGTAAAAAAAGAAAATCCTTATGGTTGGTCATTAATTCTATCCACGATGAGATTTTTTTCACAACAAATATAAAAATTTAGAATTTATAGGCTAAGCTTTTCTACCTTGTGATGTTTCTAACAAAAAAAAGATTAAATAATATTTTAATATCAATTTCATCGATAGTTGTAGTTATCTATGAAAATATACATTTTATCCGATGATATGGGCAACACACGTACGTTGTCTATGACTTCTACATGAATAAATACCATTCCAAAAAATATATGTATTATTCTATCAACTTTCCTACTAATTATATTCATGCCTTTTTTCCAAAGCTATTAGTCTCCCCCAGTCAAATCTTCAAAAGATGGAATTTTGATTGATCACTAGATATTTTGCTTGAACAATTGATCATTCATCGATCTACAGTTCAAGTAAATCATTTAGAGCTCTTCGATCTAAAATTCCATCCTTGTATGATAATTACTCCTTTTTAGTAGTTTTCTTAAAGCAATCTGTGTAACTTGATTGGAACATTGCATATGTGATGTACGTGGCTTACCTTTTGTAGAAGGAAAAAATTTAGAAAGAAAAATATTTGAGCCATTTGAATTTCTGGATGCAGTCGCCAGAGAGAGAGAGAGAGAGAGAGAGAGTTTGGCCATGGAAGTGCACCAAATATTTTATCTTCTCTGTGACCTCAAGATGGGGAGGGTAATAGGGAAAAAAATACTCATTGCCTCATTGGGCTTCTGGAATAACATCATGGATCAAGAGTAGGGAAATACGGACGGACAGATATCTCGGGAATGAACGTTGGAAGGATTTGTATAAACAAAATCACATGGGGCGGGCACTATAAAAGACCATATGGGGCGGATATCATAATATGTCACATATTTTTAATATTAATTTTAAATATAAATTTAAAGAATAATTTTTTATCGACGAAATTATTAATTTCATAATTAAATATTATTTTTTTATTTTAATATAAGACAATACATACTATATGATCATATGATATACATTAAATATATAACTAAGTAATATATACTGTAAGCTTTTTTGATACACACGTAATAACGATCCAATACACACCTACAACTAAATTAATATATAGTTTATCGAATTTAGTATTCATAAGTATACAGTATATGACTAGTTGATATATATTTAGCAAAATATTCATTCAACATCCCAGTACATATCTCTAGATAAAGCGATATATTATTTTTAAAATATAGTATTTGTCAATACGTAATACATGAACAAATGATGTACTGAGCAAATGATACACACTAAATAGCTTATTGATACATACTATAAGCTTTTTTTGATACACATCTAGTAATGACCCAATACACCCTCGAAGCCCTTTCTCTTTTGCCAAATCTCTCTTTTTTTCTAAGATTTCTGTATCTAAAAATTTATGAGAACTGAGTATCGTTTCATCTAGAGATGTATATTAGAACGTCGGATGAATATTTTGCAAATATATATCAACTGCCCATATACTGTATGTTAGTAAATGCTAAGTTCAATAAATTATGTATTAATTTATATGTAGGTGCATATTAGATCGTTATTAGGTGTGTATTAAAAAAATTTTTAGTATGTATCAATAAGTCGTCTAGATGTATTATTTGTTGATGTGCTGTATATTGATGAATGCTATATTTTGAAAACTGTGTATCGTTTTATCTAAAGGTATGTATTGAGATATTGGATGAATATTTTGCTAGATGTGTATTAATTAGTTGCATACTCTGTACTGATAAAATTAAGTTCGATAAACTATGTATCAATCTAGCTATAATTATATATTATATTGTTGTTAGGTATGTATCAAAAAAATTTACAGTATGTATCATCTGGTTACATTTTTAGTGTGTATCACATGATCATATAGTATGTATCGCTATATGCTGAAAACGAAGAAGAAAGAGAATATTTTAATCATAAGACTAATAACTCCGTAGAAAAAATCTTTGACTTTTAAACTCATACTTTAAAATCAGTATTAAGGGACACATGGCATATTGTGAAGCCCGCCCCATATGATGTTTTATATTGCCTGCCCCATATGATTTTTGTTCGATTTGTATCATACAATAGGTAGTTATTGTTTATATAAAAGCTTGAATAATTTTTGAGGCAAGGCCAAGTTGAAGTCAAGGCTTAATTTGAGATCAGCTCAACTTAACTTAGATTTAGATTTTAATTTATAAATTTGGACCTAAACTCGATCAGTTTGTCTACACCCTGCATACAAGCTTCTCCCAAAATAGGGATGTTCTATGTTTAGCTGCATAAGTTTTTGAACCACAAAATAGGGATGAAAGTAGATCAGATAGTATCCGTTCGGATCTATTTTGGTATCCGAATCTATTTGGATATTGATAGAAATTTAAGTATCCCACTGATATTTGTATCTGTAGATATAAATATGAATAGACAACTATCTGATTCATATTTTAATATCCGATTTCATTTACAATCCTATGTAATTTTATATAACACATAAAGTTTTAGAAAAATAAATAACTATATCAATATGTTACTAACTTTATTTATCATCCACTTAATAATATCATTGATTATATAATTATAAAATTTAATTATCTAATTTATGTTTATATTTATATTTATATTTTTGATATTTAATTTATATATGTATCTGTTTAAAATAATTATGGGTACAAATTTTTGCATCCAACTAATATATGTATTTATATTCATTAAACAAAACGAATATGGTTATGAATATACAAGTTTTCAATTCATAGCCGAACCAATTTCAGCTCTGTACCAAAATCATCCCTACTCGTGTTCTCCACGTATAATGCAAGGGTGGTAACGTGTTGGACTATCAAATGTAAAATTTGGTCTAAAAATTCGAACCATATTCAAGCCATTTATGATAAATCGAAGACAATAAATTTATGACTTATTTTGTGTGGCCCTGGCTTATCCATCAACCAAATATACATTAGTCATATGCTTTAAAAAATAAAGCAAAATATACACAAAACGAAAGGAAATCGAAGTATATATTACAAAAGTAGATGTAAAATTGGCATACGCAGCTGAAAATCCAATAAATCCTAAAAATGACACGTGCTTCATTTTTCCTTCAATATCATTATTTCTTCTTTCAGTCATAAACTACGTTTATTTTTCTA
>KE504660.1:686660-699898 GCA_000441515.1 Elaeis oleifera
TCGGCACACGGTCGGTATCGGGGATAGTCGGTTTATCCCAACAGGTCCAAATCATGCTTTGACTAGTTCATGACTTGCCTATAGTTATCACCATCTTAGAGACGTGGGATTGGATTTTAAGGATTTGTCCGTTCTTAGCAATTCATGAATCCTGGACACAAACTCAAACCAATCCATTTGAGGTTGGATGGGCCTTGAACTCTTGTCTTGGACAACCAAGAGCCAAGCGGATTGCAAAAAGGTGTGACCTAAACTCATCCATCGTAGACAAAAGAGACGAGCTGGACAATTATTCCCAGGAAAGGCACCGAGCTTCCTACCGAAGGCCGGGACGGAAAAAACCGCATCCGCGACACCTTCATAGATATCATCGCGTATCATAAATGGCCGTTCGCAAGACACCCACGCCACCATGAGAAACCATTGAATACCATTCGCTTCTGTCAGGTCTCCTCGTGGCCGGTCTGTCCATTCTCCCCTCTTGCCACAAGAAGACGGCAGAAAAGGCTGCATTCCAGGCTTTCCGCTGGATCCCCTGTTCTTTGGGCCTTTGGCGATCAATTAATGCCCTTCCCTCCGAGCCTTTTTTTGGAAACTCCTCTCTCCCGCTCCAAAGCAGCGGAATTATCGAAGCTTGCTGCCTCTCTCGCTCATGAGAAGAATATATGTAAAGAAAGCTTCTGGAAACAAGAACCAGCGGCGGAAAAGAAGGTGAGCGGAGCCCCGAGAAACAAAAGAAAAGCGAAGTCTTCTTCTTTGCTTATATTTCTTGCACTGCAGGTAGATTGATCGATGAATCCTCACGTACCGACGCGTTTCATCGATATTTTTGCGCTTTTTCTTTCTTTCCTTGCATTTCCTTTCTTTTCCGTCATCTCGCTGCGATGTTAAAAGTTTCGAGCTCTTGCGTTTGACTTTTCAGTGAGGCTAAGTTGTCGAATGGTCGTCTTCTCGAAGTCAAACGCTTTCTTTCTGTTTTTTTTTTTTGGGAGATCTGAATTGGCTCCTTCGCCAAGAAGGCACGTTTATGATTTCGTTTAGTAGATTTCATTAAATATGTTTGGAATCTAGGAGATCGAGGGGAAAGATGATGCAAGCTGCTGCGATCGCTGGCAAAGGAAGCATTCTTGCTGCCTCCGAGCTCCAGATTCATCACAGGAGAGGCTTGGCCGGTCTCGGTGCGTTCTGGGGAGGGAGTTCGGGACCGAATAATGTGCGGATCCCGAAGGCTGGATACTGCTGCGGAAGCTTGCCTTTCGGTTCTTCGCTGAATCCAGGAGGGGAGATGGCGCCGTTGAGGACAGGGGTGGAAGGGATCTTCAGGTCCAGAGGGAAACCTCGATGGGTCAGGGTCCAAGCTTCTTCTGGTTCGTTTGCTTCCCATGACTTAGGTCTTCTATTAATTCTTGGATGATGGCTGCTTTGATTGTTCTCTTGGGCTGGGTTTCTTGATTTGGCTGGCTACAAAACTTTGGGAACCGTTTGATATTATTGGTCAAAGAATCTTTGTTATTTCTTATCGGGTTTTAATTCTCATTCCATCCATTTATAATTATCAATATGTCTTCCGCACATGGATGGACTATCTGACGATTGCAGTAGTCTGGTATTCTTTCTAAGTTCTTATATATTAATTTGATTGGAATTTTTTCTGGTTATATGAAAAATCTTTTATGATAGAAAATGCAAATTCAGTGATCGCTTCCTGTGGAATTTATCTATTTATAACATGATGCATGATCACCCTTATAGGTTATTTAAAGATTTTTGTATTGAAGATCTTGGCATGGATTATGTGAAAGGATGGATGGTTGTTAATTTCACACACTATGTACAAATGTCAAATACTTCTTGCAACATCAAACTTTGTAGGAAGGGAAATTCATCCTCTACATGCCATTTCTTTATTATTATTTCTGGATCATACGATTCATAAGAAAGGATCTTTTCTCATAACCTAATACAAAACTTCATCAACTTATTAACCAATAATGGACTGATGGGAATACATATTTTGTTGACAACCAGGAATAATCGGGACAAGGTTGGGTATTATACTTATACCTGTAATGTTATATTTTCCACCTTCAAAATCAACCTGAAGACTAGAATGATGAGTACCAGTCAAGGGAAAGAACGCAATGCTTTCTAGTCATAGGTCAAACACCTGCAAGTTAATCACACAAGTGGAGGATTGATGTTATGAGAAACAGCAGCCAACTATCACTTTAGAGTTATAGTCGAGGATGTAGAAGGACCATATATTGAAATGGATAGTTTCTCATAATTTCTCGGTGTTGAACAAAGATCCCTTTTGACATTGTTACTTTTTCTTCCTTCTGCATGTTGATGGATGAAAATATAATGTCATAGATCCAACTACAGTTTCAATGACAAAGGGTGGTTTAACTTAACCCATGTTACTTTTTCACATGAACTCCAATTGATGACGCCAGCATAACCAAGTAGTCAAGAGTGAGTATGTTTCTTATCTGTGCAACCTCTTCCATTACTATGAGCTATGCTATGATCACCATCTCTACCACTAGCCCTATCCTTTAGTTTTCTAGAAAACTTTCTTCATGCCTCAGTGGTTTATATGATTGAACATAATAGGTACATATTTCTAGGCACTTAAATTGTTTTATATGTTGAAGCCTGGAGGAATTATTTAGTCATTTGCATAGATTGGAAGTTCATGCATGACAAGAACTTCTAAATATTTAGCCAGTCTTGTTATAATATTGGATATTTGTTTTCACTATCATACTGTTACTTATGTTCTATGTTCTCTGTTCCTTAGTGACATATGATCTTTTCTTTGACTTCATTTTAGGTGATCTGGAGGGTGCTCCTCCTGAAAAACTACAAGCAAAATCTTCTGGGACTGTCTTGCCATATGTTGGTGTTGCTTGCTTGGGGCCATTTTGTTTGGATATCATCTTGGGTATGTGCTTTAGAGTAATGTTATATATCTACATTTACCACTTCAGGGTATTCAGGACGCGTTCCATGGTCACATTCATATTATAATTCAACATTTCGAAGCTGCCCTTGCAGTGATCGCGCTTGCATATAGGATGTGTTTATGGCCTGCCAATTCTTTGTCAGTATAAAAGCTATGGCAGAATTTGAACTGGAATGACAGGATCTTATTGTTGAATGGTATTATGTATTGCAGCGTGGTGAATGGAGCACTTGAATATCTATCCAGGGATCTTGGAATTACTGAAAATGCTGTACTACAAGGTACAATGCATCAATGATTCTTGTTGGTTATTTTAATATCAAGAAGATCTCTTGAAATACTCAGCCATGATTGTAGTGAATATGACAGCTATTTTCAAAAGTATTAGGAACCAAAGCTTGTCTATTCTTTTTGACTTGTATCTAAAAGGTGCTGACTGGAGTTGATTGTGCATTTTAAGATGCCATATTAGTATGCGACTCCATCACTTGTTTGTGCATTCATAAAACTCTAAAGCGCTAGGATTTTAAGCTTTGGCTGCATTGTTTCACATATTTTTTCCTTCTCTGCAGGATGGGTGGTTAGCTCGTTACTTGCAGGTGCTACAGTTGGTTCTTTGCTGGAGGAGCATTGGCTGACAAATTTGGTCGAACACGAACTTTCCAACTAGATGCAATTCCACTTGTAGTTGGTGCATTTCTCAGGTGTGCTTATTATCGCTCACATTAGGCTGTAAATATCCAGTTTATCTCATGCAGATAAATATGTCTAAGCTGATGAAAATGGTTGCAGTGCTACATCCCAGAGTGTACGGACAATGCTAATTGGCAGGTTACTTGCTGGAATTGGAATTGGAATCTCTTCTGCCATTGTGCCACTATACATATCTGAGGTCACTGATTTTGGAATGTAACATGGTCACTGTAATACTAGATCTTTAACAGTTGAATGTTCTCTGTAGCTGAAATATCTGCCAATATTCAGATATCACCAACTGAAATTCGTGGAGCACTTGGATCTGTTAATCAACTTTTCATTTGCATTGGAATTCTCGCTGCTTTGGTGGCTGGATTACCTTTGGCAGGAAATCCTTTATGGTGTGTTTCCTTCCTGGTTCTATTATAATATCAAAAACAGCAGGCACCAAATTTCATTTGATATTTCATTAACATGTAATGTAGATGGTTCTTGTTAGTCAAAGAGAATTTTGGTTATGCCTGTGTTTACTAGATAAAGATTCAAACTCCTGTGTAATTTCCTATATGTTTTTTTTTTGTTAATGCATGATTTGAAAAAAAAATTGCTCAAAAAGAAAGTTATTTGTTGAGAATATTCATTTTTCAAATGTTTTGAAATGAAGAGAATTTTCTTGAACAGCAAAGTTAAGTAAAATAAAAGCCTAAAATTTTCTGAAGAGGCTTAAAAATTATCCTCTCTATTAATTAATTATTCTGAGTGAAATTAGAAAAAGGAGAAATGCATTAGGTTACATCCTTTGCATTTTATGCTACTTATTGTATGCAATTTTCTTAGTACAACCAAATAAGAGATACTTCTCACTTCTTTATTCTCTTGTTTTCTCTTCCAGCATTGAATTAATCATCTTCTTCCCCAGTTTCCTACAACCAGATGCTTAAGAATCATTATATGGTGGCAGCACTCTTTCTTTTTGAAATAACATATGATTCCACCTGAAGTCAATGCTGTACGATAGTCTTTTCTTCTGGTATGATATTGCTAGAATACTATTGGTCAATTAACTTTCCAACTTATGCTACTAGGATGCTTCTCGGTGTATATGGTTATGGAGGTGCAAAAGATGGAGTTAATTACTTAAAGTGTTTATCCCAAAAAATCATCCAGAAGCAGTGCCATCATTCTTAGCATAGGCCATTCATTTGCTTTTAGAAATCTGTGGTAGATGGAAGCTCTGGTACTAAGATATTGGATATGACAGATTGACGGTTTCAAATTGTAGTACTCTTGGTCTATTAAGATGCCTCAGCTGAAGACATCACTGCACTTTCAGTATAAAAACCTACTATAATCATAAATGCCATGTGATACAGGAGCATCTTTTCTGTGTTTCTATCCATGACACACATGATTTTAGATCCCGGAAAGTTTTATTTGGATTATTAAATCATCCAAGCAGTTTAGAACCCTAATGAATACTACCACTAAAGAACTCTAGCATAAAGCACCAGCGCAAATTAAAGATTCAAACCAGATATTTTTGTACCTCTCCATAAAAGTTGCCACTTGATATTTACTTAATAACTACACCTTAAGCTTCAGCATACTTTTAGATATGTTCTTTATTCTGATGATCTTGATTCTCTGTTCAAAAGACATATCTATTCACAATTCATGAGTAGATTTCTATAAGTGATAATTGCACTATGTGTAAGAGCAGTGTTGTTATGCATTGTTGGTTATTTGGTTCAAACCTCCTATATAACCATTATGTGTGGGAACTTTTGGAAAGGCGTCCATAGTTATATTAAATTTCAAAAAACTCTAATTATTCTTAAATATATCTTGTATATACCATATAATATTCATATCCTTTATCTAGGTGGAGGACAATGTTCGGTATTGCAATTGTTCCCTCTGTCCTGATGGCATTGGGGATGGCTATTTCTCCAGAAAGTCCTCGCTGGCTTTTTCAGGTTATTGTTCACCAAACTGCTTAGTCTATTATGCATAATATGGATTTATTGTTTCACAACTTTCTTTGTCATGGTGCCGAACTTATGTTTTTGATCTCTTTCAATATAGCAAGGAAAACTTTCTCAAGCAGAGACAGCTATAAGGAAACTCTTTGGAAAGGAAAAAGTTGCTGAAGTTATGAATGATCTAAAAGCAGGTGGCCAAGGTTCCACAGAATCTGATGCCAGTTGGTTTGATCTCTTCAGCAAACGCTACAGGACAGGTAGTGGTTGTTTCTAATGCTATAAGACTGGTATTATATAGTTCACACTATCAAGTGCTTTCATTGTTTTGTCCTTTACAAAAAATAGGCTGTTTTGCGTGATGAACTTACATTCTTTTCATGTTTTGAATCTCTTGAATGAGGTGTGGTCCATGCTTGAATGAACCAGTAAGACTTATATACATCAACAAGCTTGGATTCGATGTTTGATGCCATACCAATTTCCATATAAGCCACTTGCCACAAATAACCATTCATGAATTTTTGTACCTACATATGCAAGAAAAAATGATGAATATTTGAGGGCATCCTAAAGACAATGCTTTTTAGTGCTATAAGTTTCTTAGCATAGAACAATTTTAGGGATTAAATTTGTTTGAACTCAAAAAAGGGAGTTCTTATCAATAAGCACTGTATAATTAGAATTATGAGAATTTATTAGCAACAATGGCCTTTGGACTACTACTACAGGCCATTAACAACAAATTTGCAGACTTCTAGAGCTATCTAATTCATGATGACCAAGATTTTAAATCCCATTGGATGGAGGTGTCCTGTTTCCCATGGAACTGGATGCCCCACTATCTCGTCCGATTTTGGCAACGATCCCGATCATGTGATCCGGTGGATATCCTCCATCTCGCTCTCCTAATTCTTTCTTCTTCTTTTTCTTCTATCTTCCTTTCTTCCTTGCTTTTCTTCTTCCTCATCTCTTTCTTTCTGTTTCCTTTTTCATCTTTCTTCTTTTCTTTTTCTTCTCTTTTCCTTTCTTTCTTTCATTTTTCATTTTTTTTCTTTCACTTTTCCTTTTCTTCATCTTTCCTTTCTTCTTTTCTCTTTCTTCTTCTCTTCTTGTGTAGATGAGTTTCAGAGTCCCGATCCTATCCTTGGTCCCATTTTCTTATAAGAATGGGCTGGGATGCCCCCTATCCCATTGGGACGTAAAATCTTGATGATGACAATTGATAGTGAAAATTGACATGAAATTAAATAATAAAAGGTTTAACTAATGCATATAACTTCTATGTTAGGATGTTCCTCTGAGTTAAGCTTGGCCTCAAGCTTATCTAGAACATAATATTATATATTCAAAGCTCCCAACTTCCAAAGATGCTATTACTGTAGTTGCAAATCCTGCTAATTATAGAAAACAAAACCTTCTGCTATCAAACAACAATGCTGTGTTTAGGGTTTTGCAACAGTACTAAAACTTCACCGAATAGATTTGGGCCCATCCACCTTAAAATGAATGGTGGATTGTCTCATGATTAACCTTGTCTAGAACTTGTTTCGACTGGAAAAGGGAATAGTAAACCTTACAAAGAGTGGCCAACCTAAATGTTTTTGGATCCTTTGCAATTACCCCAAGATATATTTATTTATTCGTTTATGTATGACAAACACTGTTGTTATTTGCCATCATTCATATTTGAACCTGAGACTATTCACTTGGAGAGAAAGGGTACTAATTGGCTAAGGTCATAGCTGTTGTTCTATATCATACGCCATGTATTAGATCCTGGTGGAATAGTGGTATCTTGGCTGTCCCATTCCATTCCTGTGAGAAGACAGAATTAGGATGGTGATAGGACTCTGAAACTCATCCCGGAGGAAAGAAGAAGAAAGAGGAAAGAAGAATAGAAGGAAAGAAGAAGAAAGGAAAGACGAAAGGAAGGAAACAAAGGAAAGAAATGAAAGAAGAAAGGAAGGAGAAGAAAAGAAGAAGAAGAAGAAGGAAGAAGGGGAAGAGATTCACATTTTGAAAGAAAGAAAGATTCTTATTCTCGATTTCTATTTCACAATTTTCATTTCAAACTATTAACAAGAGATTAATTCAGCTGGTTCTCCATCACCTACTTGCTCGCTGATCCTACTTTGAAGCTTCTATCATGTGCTAATTCTGTACTTATGCCTTCTGTTTACCGCACACCATTAACTCTGGTTCTCTACTATTGCCATCACATGTGCGTCCAACTACTCCTTTGTCAACATGAAGACGTATGCATAACATTAGCTTAGCATAATGCTGAAGCATTTTCTTTCTTCAAGTCTTGGTAACGCTTGCTGACTGTACAACATTGTAATGCTGCATGTTTGTGTCATTTATGCTGTCTTTTCACCAAAACTGTATTTCTGCTTGTTCAGATGCTGCCTTGTGTTAGGCTGAAATATCCCATATAAAACACATCTTTTCTAACAAATGTTGTCGAATGCAGTTGTAAGTGTAGGGGCAGCATTATTCTTGTTTCAGCAGCTGGCTGGTATAAATGCTGTTGTATATTATTCTACATCTGTGTTCCGGAGTGCGGGAATTGCTTCTGATGTTGCAGCAAGTGCTCTTGTTGGGGCATCAAATGTCTTTGGTTGGTTTCTTCTATGTCTAAACTCAAAACATGAAAATTGAGTTTCTCTGATTTCAGTTTTGCATATTGTATGGATGATTTATTTATCACATGATTTATTATGTCATTACAGGTACTGCCATCGCATCTTCTTTGATGGACAGGCAAGGAAGGAAAAGCCTCCTAATCACAAGCTTCACTGGAATGGTAGCCCTTTTCTTATATAGTGTCCATCTATATCATATTGTTATTTCCCCATATATTCAAGTAATAATGTAATCAATGCATTATAAGTGTGCAAGAACTTTGGACTGATACTGCTTAATACATGAATATTCGAGAATAAATGTGCATAGTTGCATTAACCTTCTTTGACAAGACACTCCATTCTTGGTAACAGAATGTTGTATTGCGGCATGTGCAAGTGTGCAAAAGCACCATTATTTCATATTTCTGGAAAACAATAAAACAAGTGTCCAACTAATGGCATTTGGTGCTATGTTTCCATGAAACTTGAGGAACATGTGCTGAAGTGAAATCTTACATCCATCAGATGATTGAAGAATAAATAATAAACACACATCATGCAGGTTAAATAGTTCGCACCGCATGTCATCACAAAACAGAATATAATTAACGAATGAAGAATGAAGAGAATACATAATGAGTGCACAAGATGTTGTGATACATGTATCTACACTATGTATCTGTAAAAGCTTCAATAAAGTTAGTCCTTTTTTGCCTATTATTTTGCAAGAGCTATGAATTAATGTCTGCTAGGATTACCGATGGCAGCTAACATGTCAAAAAAGTTGTCTCCAACCTAAAGAGGTGCTAACTATGTCAACTATATTTGCAGTCACTTTTCATTAGTCTATCATTGGTATTAGGTTGGGGCTTGTGAATTCATGTAATCATGTTTTCTGTCTATTTATCCGCCAGCAATGTCAAACTAATAATTTGTTGTTTAGGTGAAGATCTAAGAAACCCAATCTTTTATTTCAGAACTTCTCATTATTTTGAAAGTTCATGCTTTCTGTCATCTTCTTCTTCCAAATAGTCTGGGTACGGCTTGTCTTTACATTCATGAGTTTTATGTTATCTTGAGTTTAAAATTGTACATCATGTGATTGCAACGACCAAAAATTAAGCATTTATATGATCATTACTTTCTCTACTTTTAGCTGTATTCATATTGGTTCTCCCAAGCGGAATTTTGGTTTGGCACAACTGCTATGGAAAGGTAGTTAAGGATAGCCATATCAACCTGTTGGCAAATGGAAGCACCTAAAATCTTAGTACACCAATGTTGTCTTGGTTAACCACCTTTTCTACATTCATGTCTTGGTTTTGATATGTGATATATTTTGGTCAATTTTGAATTCCCATTCCTGATTTCTGTAATGCGGGGATGCCTGTGTTTTTTGAAGGCTGCTTCAATGTTGCTCCTTTCATTATCTTTCTCTTGGAAGGTTCTGGCACCTTATTCACGAATCCTTGCAGTGTTGGGCACAGTCCTGTAAGTGTATTTAATTCCCTTACAACTTACCACCACCATGTTTTATTATTTTTTTCTTATTTTTTAGTGTGTTTGTTTCCTCTTTTCTAGGTTTACTTGTAACTAAGTATGTTACTTGGTTTTGATAACAGATATGTGCTGTCCTTTTCACTGGGTGCTGGCCCTGTACCTGCCCTTCTACTTCCTGAGATATTTGCTTCCAGAATCAGAGCCAAAGCAGTTGCACTATCTCTGGGCATGCACTGGGTAAGTCAGAGGCCTAAATCTAGAAAAGATGGAATCATTTTTCACATGGGGATATAAAAAGGTTTCTAAATGGGCTAGTTCTTCTGTCTTTCCTTTCTTTCTTTTCTTTTTGTTGCATGCGTGCGTGAGCATGTTTGTGTGTGTTTGTGGTAACATGATCAATTTATCATTTTCCTGCTTTTTCTTAATGTCACTTTCATGCTATTCTCAATTGCACAACCATCCCCCTTTTTTTAAAGCACATGAAAACCTGTAGGCTGGGGAATGTGTGGTGGCCTCCAGTGAATCGAATGACCTACATCTTTTATGCCTATGCATTTAAATCACTATATTTTTTGGTTTTGCATGGAAGTTCATGGTTTCTACTAAAGCCTCGAAATGCCACCTCCATATAGTCATGAAACTGGAGTTTGTTGTTCCGAAATTAGCTTAAGCCTTTTCTTTTCCTGCATGATCATGTATCGAGATGTTTTAGTTCCTGCTGCATTGTAGATATCTCATCCTCAAACTTCTTCCCCCCGGATTCTTACAGTTGCATGCTTTTATTTGACTGTGAATTTCTTTCATTGAAATTTGAATGGTGTGGTTCAAGTGGTTATTTTTTGCATTGTTAAAATGCCTCTTTCGATGCCAAAGTGTTCAGGAATAACTTCTTGATGGCTGATATTCTTCATTATGGAACCTATATCATGCAATTCATGCCTTTTTGTGAAATTAACACTTATATAATTGGAGCTTCTCATTCATCTGTAATTTTGTGGCTATATGTTATTACTATTTTTCATTCCACATTTGCATCATGACACCTACAGGTTGCATTCTTGTATTTATATGCATGTACAGACATATAAGAAGAAAACGATATATGCATATACATTGGCTCATCTATGTATGCATTTCCTGATGTTGCTTATTATGTGCATGCATGATTCATGTTTATTAGTCTATACGTGTGCAGTTGCGAATAGGCATATAAGACACCTGATCGCATGCTTGCTTATTGTCCGTGTATGGTGAAACCATTAAGTCACTGCTGGGGATTACTTACCCATCCACCTCAGGATGGTCATTCCCATTGAGCCCGTGTTATTACTTCAAAGAATCTGCTGGGTTTGGTACTCTCTTGTTTTCCGAGTGTATGCATGTGGAGGGAAAACTGGCAGAAACCACCTCATATTTGTGACATACATCTCAACTTATGTTCTGTCTCTGTGAGTGTGCCTACATGTGTGGGGGGAGAAATAGTGGAAAATCATCTTATCTTTGTGGCCTACGTCTCAACTTATGTTCATTTCCAGTTACGCTGGATTGTAGCAGTCAACATTTGAAGTGTACCTCTCAATCTGTGTTGTTGCTTCTGTTCTTCATTTCCATAAAAGAGATTGGAGTAGTAAAATTATTTTTGGTATTCCTAAACCATTAAATTTTCATGGAGGCCCCACTGTCATCTGTATTCTGTCTAAATTGCTGTTCATGTCTTCCTTTGGCGCTAACTTTCAAAACCCTTAGTAGATTCTTGCTTGTTTCTGATAATATTGTTCAAGGTCTTTAAATCTTTCTTAGTTTGGACTGTGGTCATAATTAGATCTTGCCAAATTCTGCACTAGATTTTGTAATTTCCCCTGGTTTATACACTTCTAAAAGCTAACTGTTAAGCTTGGATTCTTCCTTCCTCACAGATTTCCAATTTTGTCATTGGACTTTACTTTTTGAGCGTCGTGAACAAGTTTGGAATCAGCAGGGTCTACCTGGGATTCGCAGCAGTCTGCTCTCTTGCAGTTCTGTATATATCTGGCAATGTGGTGGAGACAAAGGGCCGATCACTGGAAGAAATTGAGCGTGCCCTCACCCCTGCAAGTTGATCTGTTTAAGGTAACTGGAGCATTTTGCAGGTCAGGAGGGCGAGAACATGGAATTTAATATGCTCTTCTTCTTCGGTCCCCTGGAAATAATGAAAGGAAAGTTTTAAACTTCTAAGAGGCTTTGTTGGCATTTCCAAGATGGTGTGCAGGAGTTAAATAAAATTAATGAGATGAAGTGCGAAGACTACGTAGTTTCAAAACAGTGTTGTCTTTTTTTTTTGGTGGATATTTTGCTTAATTTGATAGAAATCAAGATACCATGGTTTGTAGTTCTAGTAAGCATCATTTTGTAGGATTGCAAGCTGCTTAGGTTATGGAAACTTTCATACTTGAGAAGATGTCCGCATCAATGTGCGGATTGTTCTCACACTAGGATGGCAGTCTCTCTCTCTCTTATAATGTTATAGCGTCATCTTGGTTGCAAAGAAGCAGCAATTAATATAATTTAAGAGTAGTTATTTAAATTAAATTCTTTGTAATTTTGTATGATAAAAAATATGATCCCGGTTCGATTTGGGAATATCAAGTCAGGGGTCGTCGATACTAATGTTATCATACGAACTCTAGCTCAAACTCTAGCTTATTCAAGATATTGGTTGTCCGCTCCTAAAATTTTGAACTAGTATTATCTTTGTTTGGCATGTTATATTTTTATGATTAAAAATCTCAAGATATCTACGGGGAACCTATTGGGTATTTTATGTAAATTCAGGTCATTGATTATATAATACAAAGCCATCATATATATTTATAAAGTATATTATTAATTATATAAAAATAATATAATAATTATTAATATACTTATTATTATATTAATTATTAATATATTTTATAAAAATATATTTTATATGTATATATAATATTAATATAATATGTTAATAGTATTTTGATATATCAATTTTTTCTTATCAAATTGAGGATTATTTTATTCAAAAAATTTTACTTCAAATTTATTATCATGAGATGATCTTGGATACCTATTCTTAAAGATGAGCTTTTCCTCGTAGGATTGGATGGTGAGTTGGAGATTAGGAATCATTTGGGACCAATGTCTCATAGAATCAATATGATGTAACTAAATGAGGTGATCTCATCATCTTCGTTTATATCATTCATGATTTTAGGAGGGTAATAATATGGCATGGCGAAATAATTCTTATGATCAATGTTTGGTATGAACAAGGAAAGTAAGAGATGGTAAAGAAGTTGGGGGTTTCATGCTTATTTTTCAGAGAGAGAGAAGATAAAATAAATAATACGAGGGATTGGTATTTGATAAATCTTTGAGTGGCGATAATTCATGTTTGATAAAAATATCTTCAATAAAATTGCATATGTAATTATTAAATTTATTTTGATATTTTTT
>KE504660.1:703395-727401 GCA_000441515.1 Elaeis oleifera
AAAATTTAAATTATTAATTTTATTTTTATTTTAAAATAATAATTAAATTCGTCGTTTGAAATCATGTTTTCAAAATATCATTTGAAATTTATATTATTTTATAATAATTTTTTAAAATTATTTGGTAAGGGGCTCCGTGACCATCGCAAAGAAATTCTCACCATATTCATCAGGTCATGTCACTCGTACAATCTAAATATAAATGGTTAGAAACAGAGAAGCTTCCACTATCATTACCGTTTCATCCTGGCCATTTAACGATCAGAACAATCCCATCCATGGAAAGCCGTCATTTTAAAACCATGTGCTTGGCTGACGACTTTTCCACCATCACCCACAAAACGCGCGGGAAAAGTTTGAAGCGATTCCTCCAGCTCTCACCCACTCGCGCACCAA
This sequence comes from Elaeis oleifera, assembly GCA_000441515.1. NCBI lineage: Eukaryota > Viridiplantae > Streptophyta > Magnoliopsida > Arecales > Arecaceae > Elaeis > Elaeis oleifera. Next base: position 703,792 of record KE504660.1, read on the forward strand.
GGGCCAGCGCATGCCCGCTCTCGCGCCAAAAAATTGTTTGCACGCATTTTAGCTCCAAACCCTAGACTCCCAACCCAATCCTTTTAAAAACCCCACACCCCTCTCCTTCTCCTCCCATCGCCTCCGTCCTTCCAGCTCTCCCTCCGTCCATTCGAAGAAATTCCCCACCCAGAGGAACTATCGTTCTTCTCCTCCCCTCCAATTCCAAGATGTATGTCGTGAAGAGAGATGGCCGGCAGGAGTCGGTACACTTCGACAAGATTACGGCCAGGCTGAAGAAGCTAAGCTACGGGCTGAGCCAGGAGCACTGCGACCCGGTGCTCGTGGCCCAGAAGGTCTGCGCCGGGGTCTACAAGGGCGTCACCACTAGCCAGCTCGATGAGCTCGCTGCTGAGACCGCCGCTGCCATGACCACCAACCATCCCGACTATGCCTTGGTCCTTCCTCTCTCCTTTCTTTCTGATCATGATCTCTCATTTGGAAAAAAAATCCTTTTTTTGTTGATCTTACTGTTCTCTTTCTTATGATAGCTCGCTGCCAGGATTGTAGTCTCGAATCTGCATAAGAACACGAAGAAGTCGTTCTCTGAGACGTAAGAGGCTTGTTTACCTTTAATTTGGATGCTTCTTCTTTCGAGATAGTTAGATTTGGTTATTTTGCATTCATAATTTTAGTCTCTGGCTGTTGGCTTATGAATCGATGGTTATGGTTGCAGGATTAAGGGCATGTATAACCATTTTAACGAGAGATCTGGGCAGAAGGCCCTTTGATTGCTGATGATGTCTATGAGATAATCATGAAGGTGATCTGTTCTTGCTATCATCTGTTTGAAATGTAAATGAGATAATTCGAGGTTTTTACAACTCATTTCTGTGCTCTATACAATTGCTTTCTAACAGTAGTGATACTAAAACTTGTTATACATCACCACTTATTCTTAAATGTTCGTCATCATTAGATCATTGAAGGAATTTTGGACTCTTTTGTTCTGTTTGCATCTCCATTTTCATGTCCATGACGTTTTATGAAGTCTATATGTGATATCTCAATCACCTCCACACTCCATGATGTAATTTGTCATTGTCCAAGATTTGATTCACCATGATACATAAAAAAGTACTATTGTATCGACTTGTCTTGTTTCCCCAATAGAAAGGGAATTCACTCTGACTTCTCCTCAGATTTCACATTTTTTCATAAATTATCATATGTTTGCATGGGATCTTAGTTTGTAATATTTTGTTATAACTGTTGATCCTTGTGTAATTTTTCTAATTGTATGTATTTCAGAATGCTGCTCGCTTGGACAGTGAGATAATTTATGACAGGGACTTTGATTATGATTATTTTGGTTTTAAGACTCTTGAGAGATCTTATCTCTTGAAAGTTTCTGGAAAAGTAGTAGAGAGGCCACAACACATGTTGATGAGAGTTGCTGTTGGAATCCACAAGGATGATATTGATTCTGTTCTCAGAACATACCATTTGATGTCTCAACGCTGGTTCACTCATGCTTCCCTACATTATTAATGCAGGCACTCCAAGGCCTCAAGTACTGTCTCCTAAACTTTTTCACGACTCTCAAAATTATTTGAAAAACTTATTTGCTTACTTGTTATTTAATGATATTTTGCCAGTTAAGCAGCTGTTCCTTATCTGCATGAAAGATGATAGTATTGAGGGAATCTATGACACTCTGAAGGAATGTGCTGTCATAAGCAAGTCTGCAGGAGGAATTGGTGTTTCAGTTCATAATATACGAGCCACAGGTAGTTATATTCGTGGGACAAATGGAACTTCAAATGGCATTGTGCCGATGCTGCGGTGTTTAATGATACTGCTCGTTATGTTGATCAAGGGGAGGGAAGAGAAAGGGTAAGCTAATCATGTCAGCTTCTTTTGGTTCTTTAATATCAGTCAGTAAGGCATACAGTTGTTTATTGCCATATTTCTTCCAGGTGCATTTGCTGTGTATTTGGAGCCTTGGCATGCTGATATTTTTGAGTTCCTTGATCTTCGAAAGAACCATGGAAAGGTATCATCTGTAGTTTTGCAGGTTCTGAAGGGTGTAGTTCAACTACATCTTTATGCTTAGTTTTTAGAGATGTATTGTGCCTTGTGTACTCTTTAGTTCTGTGGGAGTAACAAACTGATTTAGCTACTTTACCAAATTACCAATGGTTTCTTCAGCATATAAGATTTTGGTTAATGAAATTTCAGTCGATGCTAGCTGACACAGGGTAGAATGCGACATTGTATAATTCTTACTTGATGTTACCTAATTTTGTTGAAATCCCTCTTGAACCATCTTTATAAGTAGTGATATGACTTTATAAAATCAAAACTATAAAGGGAACACACAATCAAATAGGGATTAATCAATGCCAGACTTTTATGTTCCAGCATACTTTCTTAGAAGATTTATAGCTTTTATTCTTTAAGTGGACATGCACTTCATGCCATCTTTTGAATATGGTGTGATAAGCATAATAGGCAACTTTAATAAATGAAATATGCTAAGACAAGAAATATACATGATAGGTAATGCCAAGACTTGATCCATATGATCTAAAATCATTCTAAGGCAACTATTTTCAATAGTGAACCATATGCTCCTATTAATGATAAATTTACCCTTTCAGTATGAATACTCAGTTTCTAAGTGTTCACAGGAAGAGCATAGGGCACGAGATCTTTTTTATGCACTCTGGATTCCTGATCTCTTCATGGAGAGGGTCCAAAGTTATGGACAGTGGTCACTGTTTTGCCCTAATGAAGCTCCAGGTTTGGCTGATTGCTGGGGTGAAGATTTTGAAAAACTGTACACAAGATATGAAGAGAGGTAATCCTTGTTTCAATTTAATTAGAGTATTACTTTAAATTGATCTGTGGCATTCACTGATTTCTGTTTTAAAACTATAGGGCAAGGCAAAGAAAGTTGTTGCAGCTCAGAACCTTTGGTTCGAAATTCTGAAGGCCCAGATAGAAACTGGAACACCATATATGCTTTTCAAGGTATTAATAAGAACGTCAGTTCTATCATATCATCTAGTTTCTGTGCTGTGCATATGAACTTCTTATATGGCCACAGGATACTTGCAATAGAAAAGTAATCAACAAAATCTGGGGACCATCAAATCCTCAAACTTATGTACTGAGATAATAGAGTTCACAAGTCCTACTGAAACTGCCGTGTGCAATTTGGCATCGATTGCTTTACCACGTTTTGTCAGAGAGAAGGTATATCCTGCATATCATAACTTGCAACTTCAATTACTAGGTTTCCATAGTGAAAGATATGCTTATATTATTGGCTTTGTCTCCTGTAGGGGTTCCTCTAGAGTCGCATCCATCTAAGTTGGTTGGCAGTACTGGATCAAAGAGCAGATATTTTGACTTTGACAAGCTAGCTGAGGTGCTTTAATTGCTTGATTGTCATAGGATGGATTACTTTACACTATTTAATTGTTACTGTTATCTTATTTTCTCTTCTTACTTTAACAGGTTACTGAGACGGTTACAACAAACCTCAACAAATAATAGATGTCAACTATTACCCAGTTGAAACTGCAAAGAGGTCCAATTTACGGCACAGACCAATTGGCATAGGAGTCCAGGGCTTGGCAGATACTTTCATCTTACTTGGCATGCCGTTTGATTCTCCAGAGGTGTGTCCAAGGCATAAGAGATTCTTTTTAGAACCATCTTTTGAAGAGTTTGATTTACCTATCTAACTAATTTAATTGTTTTTGCAGGCTCAACAGCTAAACAAGGACATATTTGAGACTATATATTACCATGCGTTGAAAGCTTCTTCTGAGATTGCTGCAAAAGAAGGAACCTATGAGACATATCAAGGGAGTCCTGTCAGCAAGGTTTGTTTATCCTTGTGAATCTTTGAAATATTTGACTATTGTGGTTTTGCTTTCTGTGCATATGAAATTCATCTTATGAGAGCTTACTTGGGCTTCACCCCTTGCAAATGCCTCTAAATTCAACTTTCCCTATCAATAATTACTGAGAAAGAAGAAATGCATCCTTACAGGGCCTAAGGGCTAAAGGATATCAGAAGAAGATTCCTTTTATCTTTCATCCTCTACGATGCTTTATCTACTAATTCTTCAAATAGGGCATTAAATTGCCTATCGGCATGAATTAGAATTGTTGGATTAGTCATTCATGCAAAGAGTTGGACTGGATTAAAAGAAAAAAAAACAATGGTTATTGGAAATACCTGCTTACCTGGTCATTGCTTTGAGCCTTTTGAGTGCCCATCTACTGAAAAATTGAGACCACTGGATGAGTGATCCATGTGGTGCCTGTAATAAACTCAATGGTGGTATGCATGAGGCAACACAGACTTGTGTGTAGTTGAACATGCAGCCAAACTCATCCAAATATATAGATATGCCATTACTTACTGAAATACAAGTTTTTGTTTACTTATGTAATATGTGATTTTGCATTTTTTAACCATGCTCAAACACCAATATAAAGTAAAAGCTGCGATAACAGCATTATTGTCTGACCTTTTGATGTGCAGGGAATTCTTCAACCTGACATGTGGAGTGTAACCCCATCTGATCGATGGGATTGGACTGTTCTAAGGGAATGATCTCTAAGCATGGAGTGAGAACTCCCTTCTTATAGCTCCAATGCCAACTGCTTCCACTAGTCAGATTCTCGGCAACAATGAGTGTTTTGAGCCCTACACGTCGAATATCTACAGCCGCAGGGTTCTTAGGTCTGTTCTTATACACTTCCAGTAATGTCACTTAGCCTTCAGACAAGCATTTTTGTCATCATAGTTTATTGTTTCTTCAAATCCAGTGGAGAATTTGTTGTGGTGAACAAACATCTACTGCATGATTTAACGGAGATGGGTCTCTGGTCCCTGGCCCTTAAAACAAGATCATTTATGAGAATGGTTCGATCCTTAAGATTCCTGAAATTCCAGATCCTCTGAAAGCAATTTACAAGTATGTATTTGTCTCTGTGCTGTCTAATTCTGAGAGCTGCTTATTTCATTTTCTCAAATATATACCTAATGTTAGCATTTTGGTAATGTTTTAGAACTGTATGGGAGATTAAGCAAAGGACACTGGTTGACATGTCTATTGATCGTGGGTGTTATATTGATCAGAGCCAGAGCCTAAATATTCACATGGACCAGCCCAACTTTGGAAATTAACTTCCCTGCACTTCTATGCTTGGTCTAAGGTTTCTTGCACTAGTCTTTTACTTTAACCGGCGATCTTCTGTTTTTGTTTTACTGCTTGCCTGTCTTCTTTTAGAAATGCAAATTGTGATGTTTTGAATTTTGTTCTTAATAAAAGGGTCTCAAAACTGGGATGTATTATTTGCGGACACGTGCTGCTGCTGATGCAATCAAGTTTACTGTGGACACTTCCCTTATCAATGTATGTGCTTTATTTTCTATTTGTACTGTTATCATACATGTTTTGATCAGTTATGCACCTTCACTATTATGTGTTTTTGCAAACTCATCTGAGAAAGATGACCGGTGGAAATGCAGGACAAGCCAGTGGAAGATGAGGATGCAGAGGCAAAAATGGCACAGGTTGTTTGTTCCTTGAATAACCGAGAAGAGTGCATGGCATGTGGGAGCTGAGGTCTTTAATATTGGAGCTCTTATCAGTGTTTTAATGATTAACTGCATCCTATTTGAGTGCCCCTGATCAAATCTTATATGCACACTGACAATCTGGCCTCCATTTTCTAACCTTGCCTGATGGAAGTGGAACCTGTAACTTATTGATGGATCCAAGTATACATGGCTCTGTAATTGGTTCGTTCACAATCTCTGCCAAAATCATCTGGATGTGCTGTTGTGTATGACTTGTTTTGGAATGAAATGTTCTAATGTTTCTATGCTCGTAGCATTTGTTTGGACCTTTGTAAAGATCGAGCTTTTGCATGCTTATGTTTGAAAAGAACAATTAACTAAAGCATTGGAGATTTGAGGGTGAAACTTTTTGCTTTTTGTTGAAAAACAAAGAATTAAAAAAAATCAAAATTTATGGATACGAGCAAGTTGCTTTACATCCCAAATACTAGATGTAAATCATAAATCTTGTCAAATGATCCAAATCATTTAAAGATCCAATCTTTTCTCATTCAAAAGAATGGAGTGGCATGAATCCTTACCTCCTCCCCCTCCGTGTCTATTCTTTTTCCTTGAAGTTCTACTCCATTGACAGGATAATTTGTGGGATGATAGTGGAGCAGCTTATCATTCTGGAATCGAATTGGATTGCACTACTTTGCTATCTTAACGTCTGTTACATTGGATCCAGCCGATTGGCAATGTATAAGATCTAGCTTTGCTACTAGATCATGCCAGTTAAATATGATTCAATGATGGAGGTTATAAACATATGATTGAATGAAGTGTATCTTCACAAACTTTTTTCTTGTCAGAAGAGATGGGGCGGGCTGAGGGATGGTGGGGAGGGCTGAAAGATCGCACGGAGGTTGAGGTAAATAGAGAGGGAGGGCAGGCAAGGGGCAGTGGAAGGCCGGTGATGGCCAACGAATGTCTTCCTATTTCCTATTCTCTCTTGCTTCAGACCCTCTGGGTTGTTTAGGATTTCTAATGAGTTTTAGGACTCAAGTGACAGTCACGTGAGTCCTTTACTAAAGCCTATTCAAGGGACATAGATAGGAGGTTAGATTGCAACAAAAAAGTAAATTTAATAGGTCTACATCAAAATTTTTGAAGTGTAGGGGTGTATGTGCAACATGGGCAAAGTTGAGGGGTTCAGAAGATAATGTTTTCTTTATATAGGCTAGTTGTTTATGGGCCATTATAAGGGAAATGATAAATTTGCATGCATGCTATTCTACCAATCATTGTTCTCATGTAAACTTGACCTAGCACTGTGAAATTAGGGCACTTTATGAAAGCAACAAAAGAGGGATTTTGAATTCATGTGTATATAACACCATTAAGGCTAATTGTAAATAATGACTAGATCCAAAAAAAAAAAAAATTCAATAGGACTCTCAATTAAATTTTGGACCATATTGAAATGTTTTCATTTCTTCGATTTTATTTAGCTGGTCATTCAAATTTTTAGTTAGTAAACTATATTATTTTTAATACTATCATCTTTGAATTCGAGATAGAATCAATATATTTATTATTAAAATGATAATTTATTCTCCAAAAAGGCTTATAAAAAATGATGATGGTTAAGATGCAAATTCGATGATGATGGTGGTGGTGGTGTTTAGAAGCAAGTAGTTTCATTAAGTAATTTTTAAAGGATCAATAGATGAAAGATATGAGAAAGAAGTCTCAAAGGATCAAATGTAATAGATATTTTACTATGGCCGATAACAATTTAGTTGGAGATTTTATTGTAAAACTTCTAAGATATATATAATGTTTGTATGTATGTATGTATAAAGCTCTTTATATACAATTAATTATTAGAGGATCGCCCAACTTCACTCTTAAGAAATAATTGAAAAAAAAAAGAAATGACGTTTCATACTAATCTATCCATTGCACTTTTTTGGGACATTTTATATTTGCCTTTTAGTGACTATGGTTGATAAAAAGTTATTTTGAGATTTTATTGAGAAAGTTATAAGATAAAAGAAAATCCTGATTTGCAAATATATATAAAAGCTCCTTATATGCAATTGATTTTATCCAATCCTTCTCTCCTAAGATATAATTAGAAGAAAAGAAATGGCATATTTGATGCCGATTTATCCATGATGACTTTTTGGGCATTTTTTTTTTCAATTAGTGACTTTTCAATTATTGGTCCCTTTTTGTATTAGAGCAAAATTGCCTGTACTTTTCCTCATGTCCATCTATTGCTCTTTGATACTTGGAGTATGTCTATTCTCTTGAACTTTTCGAAGTCGCTCGTGTCTGTGGAGAAAGAAATGAAGGAGTTGCTTGTGTTGCATCTTATCAAGCCAGCCATCATGGTAATTCTTTATGGATTTTCTATTGAGCTTTCTAGAGGCTTAAGGATAATTTATATGCGGATTTTACTAGTGTAATTACGAGCATGCATACTCATATAATACAAGTATTATTTATAAAAATCAACAAAATGATTGATGCAGCGTGGATTGTTCGACTCGTATTGACTTGCTGACCTCAATGGTCAATTGAGTTGCCGATCTAAGTAGCCGACCAAACTGCCAACTTGAGCAGATAACTAGCATCAATGAGTAATATATCTCCAAATTAAAGTATATTTAAGATGATTAAATCTCATTAAAAAGATAGTTATCATCCCATGCACTTATGAGGCATGATGCTAGATAGTTATGCCCGTCTCATATGATTGAGTGGTTACCACATGATGGGTATAAGAAAACTAGTGTGTAGACTAGTAACAGTCAAGTAGTTAAAGTATATGTCTGTCTCTTTAGAGAACTGATATTTTCTTTCATTCTATATAATCAATAATTGAAGTATTCTTAGGTAAGCTTTTTTCACACAAACACTCTTGGTTTTATTACTCTCAAATATTTGTTGTTTCCTAAAATCCTTGTTTGACTTAGGTGCCGGAGAGTTTTCCACCAAGTAAATCCAATGACCTTCGGTGCTGTTTCTCTTGCTTTCAAGTCTGACTCTTACTCGACCTTGGACGGGTGTAACTGATTATTCATCATTAATGATCAGCTTGTCTAATTTCTCCAACTTGAAGCTCATCTAATTTTTTGCTTGTTTGATCTTTTCAGTTCAAATTTTGGCGTATCATACAAAATGCTGCCTTCAGTAGCCGTCAAGCCATGCATGAATATCTTTTCTTTCTTTTATTATCTCGGTGATGACGCAACCAAGCTGTCTTTCAACTCCCACCTATATAATCTGCGAGTTCGGGAAATCGTGACTAGAATATTATTCCACATTCCCCTTCCCTGCCTAAAGTCAAACAAACATAGCAGAGAAATTCTTTGTTCACCATCTGTAATGCAGAAAATCTGATATGGAGCTGGCACCATCTCGTCCAATTGGACCACATAGGCATCACTGTCCAACGTATATTTAATATCTATAATTTATTTTTTATTAAATTTGAATAATCAAATATTTTTTTAAAAAAATTATGATATTTATATTAATATTATGATATCTTACGTTGAAATTATGTTTTGCTGGCAGGATATCATAATTTTGATAGAAATATTTTGTTATTAAAAATTTATATAAATTTTTAATGACGAAATATTTTTTATGTTTATGAAAAATTATGATATTTATATAAAATTATAATTTAATGTAAATATTATAATATAAATATTATAATTATTTTAAAATATTTTATTATTAATATTTAATTAAAATAAATTATAATATTAATATATATTGAAAATAATGATTCAGTGTCCTAACCGGACGAGATAATGCAATCTACGATGGATTTCCTGCACCGCAGACTGTGTAAGAAGAATTTCTCTTTATCCGTATTTTTACTCAAGAAAGTCTCTCGTTAAAATCAAGAACCGTTTCCAACCGAAGTGACGGTTACGGTCATCAAGGTCACGTCTACTACTGCGACAGAAACCAGTAACGGGTTGTTGGGGACCCCAAACCCGGACCCGGCAAGGTTCGTATTTCTTGGAAGCTCTCACGATTCAAGCCGTCACCTACCGCTCGTCGTACCGATAGCAAGAAGAGCAGCAGCCATCGCGTTCCTCCGTCTCTGCTCCGCGTTCCTCTCGTTGCCATGGCCGTTTTCCGGCTCATCGGCACGATCAAGAAGCCGTCCGGAGACGACTTTCTCGTAGTCCGACAGGCTCCGCCGCCACCATTGCCGGAGGAAGATTGCGGAATACGTCGACTCCGATCTATGCGACTTGTCTTCGCCCCGCTGAAATATCTGGGGCGAGAGCTCCGGCTTCCAGCCGGCCATGAACGCCGACTATCTCTCGGATTAGCTCGATTTGAGGAGATTCCACGTCGATTCTCCCTAAATTTGGTGATTCGCTTTTTCCGCTGGGGGTCGTGCTTTAATTTGTTATCTCCATGATACCGACCCTGTTGATACGACACAAGAAGAATGAAAATTGAGGGTATGCGAATTCTTTGACGCTTTTTGATGCTCTTCCTCTCTTGCTTCCAGAAATTTTCTGGATTTTTGATTTCATTACTATACATTAACTTGAAATCTTTTACGCTTAATCATGCTCTTGTTTTCTTGTCCCTTTCTTGAAGAACTTTTCAAGATTACGGATTAACTAAAAAGCTGTCGGCTTAGGTTCTTTCTTGGAAAATCTCTCAGCTAAAACATCCGGTGAGCACTAGGGGTTAGCACTTTTGAGTCAACATCGTGTTAATTCAGTATCTTTCGTCAGCATACTCTTCTTGGATGCGCTATTGGGATATTTATCATTTGTTATGCCGTAACTGTATTGGGTTCCTCTGCTTTCCTTTTCTGGTGCTTTAAAAAATCCGTCTCAAATTAAATTAAAGAAAGTTCATCCTTTCAGTCGCTTTGTGTGGTACTCATCAAGTAACCTACAAGAATACATGAACATGTCATACATAAAGACCACCTAATTAAAATATTTTATGGAACTTTGCCTCATGTTGAGCAAATCTAGAAAAGGAGACCAACCATGAGATTTTATCAATTTAATAATTTCATGTTCTTTGGAATGCCCATGGAATTCAAATTCCTTGTGCTTGTTTGTTTGGTTGCATATACTGTAGATATAGTGCATTCCTCAAGAACTCAAAAATTCTCTGTTAGTATTTGTACAGGTGTTGTAGTTCGATGAAGGTTTTATTACATTTACCTTCTCACAGGGCCCGAACACATTCCTTTTATGGCTTTCCTACTAACCTGGTGGGGTCCAAATTACCGATGTTTAATGATTAAACCTCAACTCTGCTATTCTTTCTTATATCTTCTCTTACGACTTGATTTCTATGATGAAGGGAAAATGTTGAAACATATAAATTTTAGGTCATGCCTTATCAGTTTGTGTGGCTCAGCAAATGACTAAGAACTTAAGGAACAACCAGCCCACTGCAACATAACAGTTATTCTCATGTTCTTTTCCACTGACGTTGCCTTCATACTGTTGCTTTTGTGTTCTGTGGAAATGGGTTTGGTAGTTGCGACCAGTGGAAGATACCAGCTGTTAAAGTATGTAGAAGAAGCTGATTTTGGTCCGGAACCTCTGGTGTGAATAAAAGGGTACTACTATATGCTAGGGAGATTAGAATCCAAGGAGGAAACTTTACAAGGTTTGCATGCTTAGATATGATATCCTACAACCTAGTGTGATGGCAACGGCATTTTCTTTAAATGTTGGTTGAGCTTTTAAGATGGACATTGATACATTCTTATTGGATTGTAATTCTGCAGCAACAATTTATGATCTGCAGCAACAGATCATAAGATAAATTAATATGGACCCTGTCGCAGGTTTATTGTCATGGTCTGTTAGCCTGTTTGTAAAGCAAGCCAGATAGAGAGTGTCTCTTTGCCCTGCTGTGTCACCCAGCTGCCTTGTTAGAGGAAGAGATTGGATGGGTCGTTGTGATGGCCAAATCTAAGTTGGATCTTCTTGAGTTGGGCCCAAGTCTATGTTGGCTTAATAATTAGTCATGACCAGTTCTATTTGTGCTGAAGCTCATTAATGGGCCAGTCTAAGAACAATAGCCTAAATGCCCAACTCCAAGATTCTTAAGATAAATGAGCATTAAAGAACATATGAAGGAGGATTAGGTTTTGACGCCATGACCTCTAGCTCCATAGACATTGAATGATTTTTTTCCTCTTATACATACAGCACTCTCCAAAATATTTTGGGACACTCAGTTTTGAAAACAAGATGCTGGCATCTTGTGCCATCTATGTTTCTGATAACTATTTTTGCTAAGTATTATACATGTACCTATATTAAAATTGCTTAACCCAACAAATGTCACATTGCATGGAGTCATTGTAAAATAACAAATACTAAGGGGAACTTAGCTAGTATGCAATTTTGACCTGTGAGCCAAGATGATGCAGTAGAATTTTAGTAACAGGTATTTATGAATGTATCAGGAACAACGTTTATTATGACGTTTAATATATCATCATATTTAACATCCATCTATTTTATGGCAAAATTTTAGCTTGGTTTTGCAGAAATTTCAATTTTGCCCTCAAGCAAATTTCAGTAAGGTAGACCAGCAGATGAATGACATGTGATGCTGATAGAAGATGAGCTATAAATATATGCAAAGGATTGTGTTCTCAGTCTACAGAACTCATGGGAAATATCTGAAGATGATGAAACATTCTGAATATGGTGGAGAAATGAGAGCTAAATGGCTATGGAGTATCACTACTAGTACCAACAAGGATTATCATAAAATGATTTGTTCCTGTGCTGGGTAGGGTTTCAATAGATATTGCTTTTGACTAGAAATAGTTTTTTACTCAGAAAAACTAGGAAATCGACTTGTTTAGAACACTCTTCTTACTCATTTTAAGATATCTAGCATCAAAAGACATCCTCATTGCTCATTGTATGCTTCTTGTCAGTAAACATATATATCATGCTGTTTGAAACATTTCAATTTCATGAAAGAAACTAAATGACACTCGATAAGATCAAATGATCATTGAGAAAGAAAGTAAGCTTGAGCTTTGGTATAGGAAACTGTAATCATTGATTTATAGTTAATTATAGTGTATAACTAACTTACATACTACATATTACATGTACAACAGATACAGCAAATATGGAAATAATACACTACAGGAGTGGCACTGGCACAACTGGAAATCAGCATCCTGCTGCTTAGCTCTATGTTGAATGTGCTAAGGATTACACATATCATCATCCTGCATTTCATAAATGTTATGTTATTAATGTGCTTCCAAATGCCATTATTATTTAGAAGCTCATATAGTGAAGTAGCATCCACACCATATTATCTTATGTAGAATTGAACTCTGGACTAAGTGGATGCTCTGTGGATATCTCAAGTATGACATACATCGATTCCCTTGATGTATTGTTAAATTTCTTTTTGAAACACCTCTGAAGATCATGTTTAATTCATGGATGATATTTGTTTAACAATACCACATGCAGAATAAAACTAGATGTGTCAAATAGTAGCTTAAAATGATAGAGCATGACAGATTGTATGCTACAAATAAATTCTGTGCCCTTCTGTTATCATGTTCATATGCTGTTTCTCTGTGGATTTCTTATTGACTTGAAAATCAATGTGAGATTTTCTTTATTTCGTAAGAAAGAGCTAATTCTTTTTGATTATAAACAAAACAGTTCATGATGTTATTTTAATTGAATGATTTTTCTGCAGTTCTTTTATTTAAAAATTGATGCATGGTTGCTAAGATTTATGTGGATATTTTCAAACCCTAATGCTGGATATTTGATTTCATCCAAAATCTAAGAACTCATTTCTGACCAACTCACCTACATATTCATGATTTTCTTTTCTACAATGACTTATGCTTATATGCGGGTTCAAGCATTCTAGACATCATGATCTCAATTGGGCTAACTGTTACTATAGCATAACTATTTTTCAGAGGTAATTTATGTTAAAAGTTACAGGCATTGCAGAGACTGAGAATCATCCAGTTTAAAAGCCATTGAAAATGAAGCAGAAACTTTATTTGATTTAATTGCCAAGTCATATCCTGGTCTGGACATCAAATTGTGGCTTCCTGATACGTCGAATGTGAAACTTCATGTAGATCACCTAGTCCACCAACAGAAGCTACTGAAGGTAAATAGTATTAGTGTTTATCCTGACCTTTTCTTCACAAATAGCTTGCTATCCGTAGGCTCTGAAAATAAGCATGCATTACTGGTGAAATAATTATATTAAATTTTCTTTAGTCATCATCTTTTGTTGTGAAAGATATTAAGATATGTGTTTTTGATCAATCCTGCTCTCCATATTTGAATGCTGGAAGTTTAACGGCTGACAAGTTTTGAATTACAGCATATCATGCCTGCATCTATTAGGTTCTTTTCTTTAATTTTTTCCCTGGCAATGTACCATGCTGTACCATATAAAGTATTGAGATGCATTAATTGATATCAGAAATAGATGACACAGCTTTCTTATTGGACATTAAATGGCATGCAAATTTCTGCCAGAATTTTTTCTTAGAATCTATATTGTTTATATATTGCTAGCTTATGTTATGATGATCTGGCATGTTATAAACTTCTGAGCTTCACCTTTGGTTGTCATGTGCCAGCTGAACTCTTGAATATGCATTCTCTTATTAAGATCACTGGAAACACATACAGTCGTCATACTAGCAACTATAAAGCACAAACTAGCATCAAATAGCATTGTCAGAAAGCAAAGCTTAAATAGAAATTACTCTTTCAAAGTAAATTGGTTTATGAAATGTCATAATTGCATCTACATGTACTTCTAATGCACGATGATGTGCATCTGCTCTTGCTGGCTTGATGGATATAGATACATGACCTCTGAGCTGCAAAGGCCTTAACATTGTCAGTTCATTGGTCCAAGCATGGAATGGTCAAAATGCATCATCACAAAGTGGTCCTTTATCAGCGAACTTCCATGCATTTGAGAGGGCTAATTTAGAAATTCAAAATCTTAGTAAACTTGAGCAGCAAGTTGCACAGACACCGTCAAAGAGAAATCTGCAAGCCTTTTACAAAAGTACAGTTGCCATTTTATTGCTTATTTTGAGTTTTATTATTGAACCTGTACATTTTGATAAACCAGAACAAAAAAGGATGAATATTTCTTTGGTTCTTTTGTGTTTTGACAACATTGTTTGATTTTTTTATTAACATTTATCATTGATCATGATATAATTTGTACTACTATGTTGTTAAATATACAGAGGCATGTAACTTGTGTTATGTGAAGTATGGTACTGAAATGCTGTCAGCAATCACATTTGAAGAGCACCTATGTCATCATATCTTCTAGAATGGTATAATTTTGATTGGAAAAGCAGCATTATCTTTCTTAATATTTGTGGCTTCAATTATGTATGTTATTGCTGTTACATGTAGGTAATCAATGTTGAATTCCAATGTTTAAACATGTTATTTTATTGCTGTCTATAAATCAACTTGTCTTGGAGTATGCAGGGCTTCTCACTAGAGGAGTTTAATCAAAATTATGATGCATTCCTCGCCAAGTTAGGCATCAGAGACATGGAAGAATAGAACTTTGTGAAGCTAGCTTTTTTCTTCTCTTGGTGGTCTATATGCAACTAGGTTCTAGATTTTTTTTTTTTTTCCAATCATTAATCAGGTTAAAAGGAAGTCATGCTTTTTGTAATCTGTAATATTGATGGTAGAAACCGAGAAATGCCTGTCCTTAGATGAAAGCAGCACGAGATGCATGGTTCCAGGTTGAAGTATTTATAAGCATGTCACACATCACTTCTCTCCAAGAAAGTGGAACGTTTTACCACCTATGCGAAAGATACGATTTAGAATGTCTTAATGGTATCATTTTGGTTAAAGTCAATTAATGTCTGATGACATGTCTAAATGTTCATCACCTTGATGTATTATAAAGAAGTATTATCATCATCAGTGAAAATTCAGTAATATCCTTATAGTATAATTTTGCTTAAAGTCAATTAGTGTCTGGGGGCATGTCCAAACGTTCATCAGCACGATGTATCATAAAAGAATATTTACCACCATCAGCTAAAATTCAGTTACTACTTCATAATGACTCATAAAGGCCATAACATGGTCTCTGTTGTGAAAAGTTGCATGCCTGTACCAGTTGGTTCTCTTCCTTTTTGACTTGTAGAACTAAAAAACTGCCTGCAATGTGCAGGGTTTTTCTATGAAAAAATCCAGGCAACTTGTGGAGTGCATCTTTTATCTCCATGGACATGGATTTTCCTGAAGAGAAGTGCTTTCACAGTGCTTGCAATTATTGGCGTTGGAGGTTTAGTCATGACTACTAACACGAGGGGGAAGCTTGGTGGATGAAGTATATATCCATACAATCAGCCAAGCTAACTCTAAAATTATTAATTCGGAGTCCCAGCGATTGCATCTTTTACATGGTCAACTTGGAGATTGAAAGAGAAACCTTGAATGGAGAGCAGCAGTTGTACATGTTGAAGGACCTATGCAGGAAGCCTGGTATACATCCATTCTCGGTGGCATGTGCGATTCAAGCAGCCCTGGAACTAGTTTTGTCTTTGAATCTGGCAACACATTATTGGAGACTTTTTAAGTTTAAAATTTTAGAATTTTCTTTGACATTATTGCATTGGAAACGTAAGGACGGGCCAACAGAGCTTCATTCCAGCTGATGTTGGTCAGGTGAAGGTTCCTCACCATACTTTACCAAAGGGCAAAAAGATTCCTCACGGTCAAAGAATTTCTGTTTCAGTCTAGGCTCAAGTTGAGCTCACATACTTGTACAAGGTTGAGTCATCTCTAATTAAATGAGCTAATTATGATAACAACCTATCAGTCTGTTTCTTCTTAAAGCTGGCCGATTTTTAGGTTGAGTTATCCGCAGGATGAGCCATGACATATGGGCTTGAAAACGTAACAAAGAAATCATTGGAGCCTGAGCATGGTGGTTCTGAGTTGTTCATCAACAATAAACTCGATTGCTAATCTACCTGTCTGCAGTTTTTGCTTCTAGTAATAATTTATGCTTTCTTATTATGCTCTCTCTTGTTGCACAACCCATCCAAATTTTCTGCTTTGCTTCTTTTTTTTTCTTTTCTTTTTTCTTTTGAAGCAAAATTATAGACTTTACGGGCAATGAAACAAGGGCAACCAATGCATATTGCATGTGACAGGGTCGACATTTTAGGACCATAGTATTATAAAATCTCCGTTGTATGTGCCTCTGCAATTAATACGTTGTGCTCTTCTTACTTAAAGTTGGACTATGGTATTATAACATCTTGTCAACTGTTATATATGCCTCTGCAATCAATACGTTGTGCTCTCCTTACGGAAAGGTGCTGAACTTCTTGCTAAGAAATTTCATTTTTTACAATTTGTTCTAATTTGACCCAGTATAATACTGGTAGCTTTGGATTAGCTACAGAAAAGAGTGAGGAAGCAAAAAGTTGACGCCGTGATCATCGCTCTTTCTCAGCGATCCTCCCATTGTTTGCAGCGTACAAAATGTGAAAGTCAATGCACGTGATTCACATAAAAAGGCGTGGTCAAGATTTGTTCCATCCCCATCATGGTTAAGCGTCCAGTTTCGTAGAAGTGGGGAAAAGACAATAAGGATTCGAGTAAACGAGGTGCGGTTGTTAATGATATTGATACCACAACCGCACATCAAATCCTCCTAAATATTTATGTATCTCACTTCTTCTTTACATAGAGTCTCCTTTGGTGTGTATATATTATGGAAGCTGATAAAGTATGATTGAAGACTTCGCCAAGGACACTCCAAGTATTGCATAGAAGTGAAGGCCCCTCCCTCCCCTCCCCCGGCTCTCTCAAGCTCACAGAAGCCTTCAAAATGGCAACTCAACAGCCAAACAAGCTCCATCACCACCTTCCAAGCCTTCCTCTCCCAGCTCTCATATGATCAAGCTTCTTTCACGTTTCCTTCTCTTCGGCTTGGGCTTCGCCTTGGGCATCATTTCCAGTTTCTGCCTCAAAACCATCCCATCCTCAAGCCAAATTACTGAACTCACTCTCTTGCGTTCCCTGACACCTTCACCAGAACCGCCGTCACCGCCATTATTATCACCACCGCCAGCCTTAAATCACACAGTCGTTGCCACACAGCGTGTGGGACTAAAAGGTTTCATGGAGCCAGGCAAGGTCATGCATGACATGAGCGACGAGGAGTTGCTGTGGAGGGCGTCGATGGTCCCCAAGATCGAAGCTTTCCCTACAAGCGCATCCCCAAGGTTGCATTCCTCTTTCTCACAAAGGGTGCTCTTCCCTTCGCACCGCTGTGGGAGAAGTTCTTCAAGGGAACGAAGGGCTATATTCCATCTACGTGCACCCACATCCTTCCTACAAAGAGTCCGTGCCGGAGGATTCGGTGTTCCATGGTCGCCGAGTCCCTAGTAAGGTCGGCCATTTCCTAGCTTGCTTTGCTTCATGCCTTGGTTTTTACATTAATTGTTCTTTTTTTGCCTTTTCTGAGAGTGTTTGTGTTGCTCGTCAATGGTTTATATGATCATATATGCATTCCAGTAGTCATCATAAATCTCTCATGGAAACTAGTAGCCTCTTGGAGGATTCATGTTGCTGATCCTGATCGAGGAGGATACTATTCAAGTGTCCAGAAATTTGATTCGGGTGAATATGGAACGGTTCTGTGTGTGTACATACATACATGCATGGCAGGGTTCTTTGAGTGTGTGTGTGTGTATGAATGTATGTGTGCGTGTATATATATATATATATAGAGAGAGAGAGAGAGAGAGAGATCTGCGGCATCTGCCTGCTGAGTTGACCGTCATTTCACATCTAGTCTCGTTGAGCTGGTATTTTACTTCTAATTTCATTGTCCATCTTATATATACACAATCCCTTGCCTGTTGTTTATGCATGACAATTAATCCTGTGTGTAACAATAATTCTAACTGAATATAAAAGATTAAACATGAAATGATTAATCATGTAAACGATATGGTGGTGCTAGCATCATTTTCTCGAGAAAAAAAATGTTTTCTTCTTTTATTTCTCAAAAAGGAAAAAAACTGAAAACATGAAGACTTGATCTAGAAGAGAGATCTAGATATTGATCCAGTGGAGAATCCAAATTTGACTTCCATTACTCATGGAATCGGCACTCAGAGGAGAATAATTTGGTCAGTCTGCATACCGTAAATGGATTGGGCAGTATAAGATCTTGCCTAACATTGACTTAACTTTCTGAACGTAGAGAAGAATATATAATTTGGTAATTCTTCATATATTGCCTAACCTTGAACTTACTTTCTGCATGATTGGTCAGTCTTTTTACAGGGTTGCAGTAAATAGGTTGGGCAAAACAGGGTCTTCCCTTGATCTTAATTAACTTTCTTCACGTAAAGGAGAATAGTTTGGTCAGTCTTCATATAGGGTAGTAGTAAATGGGTCGGGTAAAATAGGGTCTTTTTGCATGTAGAGGATAATAATTTGGTCATCCTTCATATAGGGTTGTAGTAAATGGGGTGGGCAAACTAGGGACATAGGATCGACAAGTCCCTTACCTAACCTTAATTAACTTTGAACCGATTAAAGTGCAACTAACAGACTGAAATAATAAATTCATCCGGTAACTATAGTGGACCTGACTAGTCCAAATCAGGATCAAAGTTGTGGTGTTTGCGTCCATGGTTTCACTTTTTTATTAGCCTGCTTGCCCTTGCTGACCATTGTCGTCATTGTTGCAGATAAACCAGTTTCATGATATCCTGACCATTCCCTGTGACACCATTTAGGAGACCGAAAATTTTGTGTTTGTTGGGAAAACACTAAAATGCTTGAATAGAGGATGGGGAATAAGGTGATCTATTTGTACACAGTATCACAAAAGGCACTATAATGTTATCTAGAAACAAACAGTAGAACTGTAAATTTTCCCTTGTGATGCATAGGATATGGGATATGGGACAAAATCGAAGCATTAACTAGATGTTTAATGCTTTCAAGATGCGTCTTTGGACATCTTGGGCTCTGGTCAATTACCGAACATCAGCAATACACAGAACGGCCGGTAATATATAACTGGATCTCTCCCGTTCAATTGTGAATGGGAGAGGATCTTGACTATACATCTCTCAAAATTTACTTCTTAAATGCACCTTCTGTTTTTATCTTCTTATCCTAAGCATTTTCTTTAATATAAATGAAATCATCAATACTTGTTGTTAATCATGAATGCAGGTCTTCATTAATCTTATGAGGAATAAATGGTCAGTTCTACCTAAACCTTGTTATCGTCGTTGCTTTTCTTGTGCAGTATGTTACGGATGCTATTAATCAGTCCAGTCTATATATGTTTATTATGGTTCATGCTAGGTTATTTTGGAACTGGTATGGAGAAACTCTATTAGTAAATAATTAAATCTAGTCTGCCTGAATCCAGATGGATGTTTGGCTAGTCCTTTTTTTTTTGGCCTCTGACCAAATTCAAACATGGAGAGGGACATATTATATGAAAATTGGATCCAACTTGACTAACTTGCAATCATTGCGCCAAAAGTTGGAGAGGAACGACGATCTACATAAAGACTTCAAAAAGAGAAACTCATTGCTATATAAATTTTTGGGTGACGTAGAATTTGACAAAATAAGTCTTCATGACTATACAATAAATTATTAAAACATGCATCTTTTTTGCCTCATCAGTTTATAATCAGAATGGTGACAGAACCTGAAGCATCTATACTTTAGATAGTAGGTATCTTATGAGGTTGTTTTGAAAACATTGAGATATAATGATAGATCTTACTTCTCCATTTGCTGCAGGTGGTGCGGTGGGGACAACCAAACATGGTGGAAGCTGAACGCCGCCTCTTGGCAAATGCTTTATTAGACTACTCAAACCAACGTTTTGTCCTTCTTTCTGAATCATGCATTCCCATCTTCAACTTTTCCACTATTTACTCCCATCTCATCAATTCTACCAAAACATTTATCCACTCCTACGATGATCTGGGACCTGGTGGTCGTGGTCGATACAAGATAGCGATGAGTCCACAATTGAAGCTAGAACAATGGCGCAAGGGTTCTCAGTGGGTTGAGGTGGATCGAAACCTCGCAATTGAAATAATTTCTGATGAAACATACTTTCCACTCTTTTTGAAATACTGCAGGTCATCATGCTTGACAGATGAACATTATTTACCAACATTTGTAAGTATGAAATTTGGATGGAAGAATGCAAACAGGAGCTTGACTTGGACTGAATGGTCACCACATCAGTCACACCAACCTTATATCAAGGTTCACATGTAACAATTCAGCTATTAGAGAGGATGAGGAATGGGACTACATGCAGTTACAATGACAGGACCACTAGGGTGTGCTTCTTATTTGCTAGGAAGTTCTCACCAAATTCACTGGATCGATTGTTGACGTTGGCTCCAAAAATCATGGGCTTTGGTTAAATGTATATAATGAAGGATGGCATATGGGTTCATATTGACTGTTTAAATGGAAGAGTAGCTCCTGAGGGGAGCAATTCTTTTGATGCCAAATTTCTTGGTAGTTATAATAAAGCCATTAAGGTTTGTGTATCCGTCTTGTGAGACCTGTGCTAAAGGCTTATAATTTTTTTTTCTGGCTACATAAATAAAACATAATGTATACATGAGAGGAATAGCATCTCCATGAATGAGTTCATTTTGTCATTCAAAAAACCAGGTTGATTTTTTTATTTATTTTTCAAGAAGAAGAGAGGGGAATAGAAATCCCCCCTCCGATCGATTAGAAAAAAATAAAGAAAATAACTAGGAGAAAAAAAAAGAAAGCGAAAAGCAAGAATATCAAGAAATTAACAAGAAGAGAGTTTAGATGCCGAGACATCATCTTCTATTTCTCGCTGTCCAAAAAGACTCTGCTGCTGTGTTCCTTCCGGATCTGCCACCAAACTGCAAGAACAATTTGATCCCATGCTCGTTTTGTGGACTTGTCTATGCACCATTTCCTCCCGGTCGGCCGTCGAGATGAAGCCAGTGGAGAATAGAGTTCCATGTTTGCTCCGCAAACGGACGATGTCTGAGAAGATGATTCACCGTTCGCATAACTGCAAAGTTTACATGTACGATCCACTGGCCTCCCATATCTCCCTAAATTGTCCTCCAAGTGCAATGGGTTCTGGATAGCGAGCCACATGAAGATCTTAATCGGCTTCATCCGTCCAAAATGCCTGATATGGACATAAGTGACCATCATTATTGGTGTTGCGGCCAATCTCCTCATCGTCTGGTCGTCGGAAACGAGTACCTGTAAGAGAAGTCCACACTGATCGGAGATGCCTCCGGCGGAGACCCTCCGACGGTCAAGTCAGAGAGGAGACTAGGCAACAGTAGAAAAGAATTAGGAGACTCAGCGACGGAGAGAGGGAGAGCTCGAGAGGACTTCAGAAATTAGAGCGTCTTCCTCGATTTCTCCGGGCCTTACCTTAAGCTGTTGCCTTATCCCGTTTTATAATAGAAGGCGGTATGGCCCTGCCAACGATGATGTGGATAGTAGGGGAGTTGTCAAATCGTCGGGGTTGACAGGTCATTGGAATTAATTCATGTCCTTGGCGGGATAGCGCCTCACGTCCTTGGCAGGTCAACGCCCCCTGACGATCGTACAGCATGTCCTTGGCAGGACTGCAGCCCATGTCGGTCGTTCGGCGTTTGGAAGGGCTGGCCGACTATACGTCGGGATTTGGCTGTCGGGTGGTGATTCGGGAGCACAGCCGTCTGATTTGGTGGCTTGTAGAAGTCGGACGTCGGTTGTCCCACCCGACAAAGAGTCGGTGATATAGGTTCGGCCTTTCGGCCGGTTGGAGGCAGTATTGGCCTGCTCGGCCGGCATACTCCGGGCCGGATATCGTCGGTAGTCATCGTCGGAGTCGTCCGTCCGTCGGATGGGTAGAGTCGGTCATTGGTCGGACCATCCCGAGGATGAGTCGGCATCGGGGGTCAGTCGGTGAGTCGACGTCGGAGGTCAGTCGGTATATCCCAACAGTTGCCCCCCACTCCTGAGTCTGATGTCGTGTTGGCCCGCGTTATCACGTGGGCGGCGGCGTCGAGCGAAAGAAGTGGATTTTCATCACGTCATGCCCCGATTCTGCCGACCTCACCAACGGACGATCCGACGTCAGGCGTCTCATTGGGAACGCAAACCGCCGCTAGGCGTTCCATTGGGAACGCGGACCGCCGAAGCTGAGAAGGCGACGATGGTCGAGCAGCTGAAGCTGTCGGCCGACAGTGAGGCCCGGCTCGAGGAGGAGATCTCCCGACTCACCGATGGCCTGGCTGCCTCGGAGGCCGAACTTCAGTCGGCCCGCGAGCAGGTCAAGCGCAAGACCCGTATCGCTCGTCGGCTGCGGCGTGAGCGGGACGGTGGCGTCGGTGAGCTCGAGGCCGAGTGCGAGCAACTCCGGATTAGTCTGGAGAATCTTACCAAGGCTGAGGAGAACTTATCCACCGCCCAAGCCGACGCAGACATAGCGAGGGCGGAGGCGGAGTCGGCGAAGGAGGCGCTGAGTCGGGCAGTGGACTTCCGCGGTTCGGATGAGTACCGTGAAGAGCTTCTCGAAAGTGGCTTCGCCTCCTACCGAGTGGGGTATGAGGACGCCCGGGAAGTGATTCAGAGGCTGCATCCGGAGCTCGATCTGAGCAGCGTCGTCTCCCCGGAGTCGGAGGACCAAACCGTAGAGGAGGAGGCCGACCGGATGCTGGAGGATCGGACAGCTGCGGAAGAGGTCGTCCCTGGGTCGGTGGGACGAGCTGCCGAAGGTGAGGTGGTTTCGACCTCCGATCCCACTCCGACCCGAGTGGGTACATCGATCGCCTCCGAACTCTTCTCGGTCCAGGAAGTTGATTCCGATGAGTAGTCGGAGCATCTGTTGTTGTTCTTATTTTGGGTATTTGTAATCAGGCTTCGGTCCAATTTTGTAAGTTCATC
>KE504660.1:727421-738307 GCA_000441515.1 Elaeis oleifera
AACTTTTCTTCTGCATGTAGTCCGGAATGTATGTTTTGTCGAGACGCCCCGAGTGTACAAGTCGTAGGTCCGACATACCTCGTTAGGACGTTCGGTAGGATCCTGCGTAGTTAATCAAGACAGTCAGTAGCGTGCGCTACGATAATGGCAGAGCAAGCTCCGATCGTAGACCGACGTCCTGACTGTCGTATAGGTTGCGTCGGATCCAATAGTCGAGAGTGTGAGCCGAGCGTCCGTCGCCCAGACCTGGGTCGGGCGTGCATGTCGGGTCGGGTGTCGACCGACCTTCGGACGTAGCTCACCGACACGATCATTCCGTAGAATCTAAAAGTCGAGTAGTGTCCGATGTATTTAGTTAGGATAACGATGATAAGTCGAATATCCGTTGCCCGTACCTTGGTCGGGCGTATATGTCGTGATGTATGATAAACGGTGGCAAGCCGAATATCCTTCGACCGATCGTGACCAGGTTGATACGTCGCGAATGCGACCTTGGTTGCCTTGGCGTTTTGCCCTCCTTAGTCGAAATCAAGTCGGCAAGTTAGCCAGTCGGATCCGGTGGTCGAGAGTCATTCGATGTAGTCGGGTTGGTCGTCGACTGTAGGGCGAGCATCGGTTGCCCAGACCTTGGTCCGGCGTGCACTCCGAACGTAGCTCATTGGTACGACCATTCCGTAGGATTTGATAGTCGAGTTGATCGAGAGTCAACTGTGGAAGGAGCGCGGCTTCAACTTAGAGAGGTTTCATCGCCAACGCTGGCCTTCCGTTGGCGTAGATAGGACGGTCCTCGTAAGAGTCCGATGTGTCGTAGGTTCCCAACGGAACGTTAGGCTCAAGTTGGGATGTCGAGGCTCGTGCTTCTAGTGAGGACAGACCCACGGGGCGTCGAGGCTCGAACTTTGTTGACTCCCCTTCAGTCGTCCCTCGGTCCAGTCATTTGGAGATCATGTTGATGACTCCGACGGTAGGCCGATTGTTCGCTATCCGACGCAGTCAACTTGGGCGTCGACTGTAGGTCGAGCGTCCGTCGCCCAGACTTTGGTCGATTGTTCGCTGTCCGACACAGTCAACTTGAGCATCGACTGTAGGTCGAGCGTTCGTCACCCAGGCTTTGGTCGGGCGTGCACGTCGAGTCGAGTGTCGACCAATCTCCGGACGTAGTTTGTTGGCACGATCACCTCGTAGAATCTGATAGTCGAGTAGTATCCGATGTATTTGCTTAGGATAACGATGGCAAGTCGAATATCCGTCGCCCGGCCCTTGGTCGGTTATATACGTCGTGATGTATGATAAACGGTGGCAAGCCGAGTACCCTTCGATCAATCGTGACCGAGTCGGTATGTCGCAAGTGCGATCTCAGTCGTCTTGGCATTTTGCCCTTCTTAGCCGAAGCTAAGTCGGCAAGTTAGCCAGTCACGTTGATCGGGACTCGACTTTGGGAGGAACGCGGCTTCAAGCGACTCTTCGATACTTTCTGAGATATCCTCATCGTATGAGGGCCTCTATTTCATCCTTGAGTTGGATGCATTGCTCAGTGTTGTGACCGTGGCCCCGATGGAATCGGCAGTATTTTCTCCGGTCGAGGCCTTTTGCCTTCAAAGGCGGAGGCCGTCGCAGATATTCCTCTCCTTCGATCTCCATCAAAATCTGCGCACGAGGAGCAGAGAGAGGGGTGTTGGAGTCGTACCTATGATGTATCGATCTCGAACTCCGACGTCGGGGCGATCTCGGGCTCTGTCGTCGGGACGAGACCCGTCTGTCGGTCGGGGGCCCGCTAGGCTCAGCAGGGGCCCGACTTTTCTTTCGCTTCTCCTTCGGGCCCTTGGTCTCGGTCAAGCACCGATCGGAAGCTCCTTCGTCTGCGCGCATGTATTTGTACGCGCGCTCCAGCAGTTCGGCATACGTCCGGATGAGGGTCTTGTCCAAAGAGTATATAAATCGGGACCCCCTTAGCCCCCTCTTCATGGCTGAGATAGCCATGTCTTCATTGAGGTCCCGAACTTCAAGTGTGGCCGCATTGAATCGGGTCACAAAGTACCGGCGCGTTTCATTTTCTCTTTGCTTGAGGGAGAAAAGGCTGTCCGAAGTTCGTGACGGTTTTTGACTGGTACTGAAATGGGCCATGAAAGAATGCTCGAGCTGCCCGAAGGAGTGGATGCTTCCTGAGCGGAGGCTGGAGTACCAGGCCCTGGCAGCTTTGCGAAGTGTGGCGGAGAAGCCGATGCAGAGGAGAGCATCAGTTGCCCTCTGGATCGTCATGAGAGTCTTGTAGCTCTCCAAGTGGTCAACTGGGTCGGTGGAGCCATCGTAAGGCTCCACGTGGGGCATCTTGAACCGACTAGGGATCGGTTCGTTGAAAATAAATCGGGAGAGAGGTTGGGTGGTTTGGAAGTCGACGTCGTTCGAAGACTTCTGTCCATCTATCTGGAGCTGGGCAAGCCGACGATCGATTTCTTCGAACCTACGCTCGTAGTCCTCCAACCATCGATCATTGGTCGGACCATCCCGAGGGTGAGTCGGCGTCGAGGGTCAGTCGGTGAGTCGGCGTCGAGGGTCAGTCGGTATATCCCAACGATTGGTAAATTTGTAAAGAGAGGAAACAGAGAGGTTCTTGTCTGCCTTAACGCTTCCGCAATGACTTCTGATGTTTCCTACCACTGAATTTGGTCCAAGCCGGATGACCAGACCGGTGTCCGCGGCTTGCGTAAGTGTCTTTGCAAGCATGTCCGCTGGTAGAGTATGTACGGTTTGAATTGGATTGGTTATGGACTATGTTTGGAATCAAATTGATTGAAATCGATTTTCTAAAATCAAAATAAAAAAATACAGTTTGATTTATCCGATTGATATTCCATGAATTTTGGGTACATGGACTAGGCTAAGTCAAAATATTAAAATTCTATTTTATATAAAATTTATTCAATTAGTGAACCAAACTGGACTAGGTCTAAACAAATAAAAAATAAAAATTGAAATATATACACACACATATATATTTGTTATGCTATTTGTTATTCTTTTAAGCCTTAATAGGATAGGGGTACAAAGGTAATTAAAACATAGTTTCATTTTTAAGATAACTTGCAGAAGGTAAATAGTAAGAATAACTTGCAGAAGATAAAAAGTAACAATAACTTATAGAAGGTACACAGTAAAATAACTTGCAGTTCATTCTACGGTAATATTTGGAACATGACTGGCTTTCTCCACTCGCAGTCATGGCAGAGCAACCTTTCAAAGTTACTTGATTCAGAAATTAAATTAAAATATCCTACAGTTGGTAGCAACCGGCCGCCATAAGGCTCCAGCATATGGATTTTTTATCATGATTTTACTGTCCTTACAATATATACCAACCATGCTCTTGTATGCTATAATGATCTTAGTAAAACGATTGCAAGATATTTTGAGAATAATAGAATATTTATTTTATCTAGCTCTCAACAAAATAGTTTTGAAGAATGCTGGAGTAGCCAATACTACATGAAGAAGATGATTCAGAAATTTAGAAAAAATATTTATTATTAAAAAGAATTCTTGAAAACTATCACCATAAACCTTTTTCTCTTGATATAAGATTTGAGAGGGATGAAAGGCACATAGGATTTGATACAAAGAGATTTGGGTAGGAATACAAGATATTTAGATTTTTGAAGAGGTTTTAACTAGGATTTGGATTTTTGAAGCTTTGGCATTTTGAGGAAAGGGAATTGAAGCTTGGAATTGAAGCTGTGCCTTTCTTCCCATTTTCTACTCCTTTTATACAACTCTTAGAACATTTTGGTGATCGGATTTGAATTTGAGTAAAGTCTGCACAGTCATTTGATGCAGATAGACTTGTTGTCTTTTCATTGATAAGCTGACAGCCGGATTCGAATTAGGATAGAGTTCGCACAGTTTTTTGATGTAGATAGACTTATTGTCTTTTTATTGGTAAGCCAACAATCGGATTTGAATTTGAGAAAGTTCGCACAGTTATTTGATGTAAACATGCTTGCCGTCATTGTCCTTAAAGCAGGCAGGTGTGATGGATGTTGACAAGACCATCGTTCTTGATTAACTTTTTATCCTTGAGGTAGGTGGGTATGCGAATCTTGATTCTGTAAAGCTGGTTAAGGTTGGCATGCTGGTAAGAGAGTTAATAGAGTCTTCTGAAGGAGATGATTTGGTGTTTTAGAGTTTTGTACTTCGGTTGTTTAAATTTTCATGAAATGTTCATCTTCTAGGTTGAGCACTGCTTCAGATGAGGAATTGATTTTGTCTTCTTCTTCTTGTTTTCTTCCAATCTTACTAATGACTCAAGCAGTAATTTTTTATATTCTGTCTTGGATTTGGCACTAGCTAGTCTTGCATTGGTTCATGATTTTTGTTGAACAAATTGAGCTATTTTGGGATCTATTGCTGGTGAGGATTGGAGCGAGTGCACGTTTAGCTAGCTATTCAATGATTTTAGCTTAGTTGTTTTCTCCGGATTAAAACTATGCCACCATTTTATTTAAATTTTTAGCTAGTACATCAAGTAAAGAAGGATTTTGAAGGAATATATATTCCCAACCGACAATCCAAGAAAGAGCAAATTTTGAGAAAAAATTAAAACATTGGAAATTTTGTTCTTTATGGGAAGGATGGCTTGATTTTGAAAAGTTTCAAATCTTTCCAAAGTATTTTGTGGGAGGATCTCAGGTAGTGGTCCAAAGTGATTCCCTCAGTTGCTAAATCAGTGGGGGAATTGAAAATTAGTACCGGATTTGAAATAAAAGAATCAGGAATGTTTGTAGGATTGGTTTGGAAAAAAAAATAGGGTGTATCAAGCAGTTTGATAGTCCCAGTAATTGAAATATTGTGGACAAAATTCTTGAGAGAACTAATGAAAATTTGAAGGATGATCTCCCAAGCAGTGGGAGTGAGGACATGTAGGATTTGAACTGAAGAGTGAGTAATCTCACTCGGATTGTTCTTATCTTTATTGTATTTTATTGATACAGAGTCTGTATCAACAAGGATAAATTCATAATATTTTATGTTTTTGAAAGTTTTTTGGTTGATAATGCTAGGTTGGTGGAAAAATTTTTTCGACAATCAATCTCGGATGTTTTGCAAAATATTCATCCTCAACTGCAACTATTAGTTGAGGGGTTTTTTTATCAAAATAATTTGTTACTGATTTTGGAAAATATTTTTTGAAGGTGAGTTGGATCGAAAATTTCAATCTCCAATTTTGGTTTTAAAGAGAGTAGTTGCAGATTTTGAGTAGAAACTTTTGCAACTGCTTTTTGAAAGGGTTCTAATTATAACAGGCTAAGATTGGACTTAGCAAGCTCAAACATTTGTTCATTGGAGAGCCTGGTAGTTTGTTGTAACCCTTTCAATTCCTAGTCCTCTTGGGTCATAGCTTCATACCATGTCCTGGGTCTAAGTGCGGGTATTTGCTTGGGGTTGGTTTTGAACGAGGAGGCAGATGATTGGACATATTCTTCTTTGGTCTATTTTTAGATGGAGCTTGGTGTGAGAGGTCTTTGACGTGGAGTCATCTAATGATCTTTATAAAAAATTTTGAGATAGAAAATCTAGCAAAAAATTGTATTCTTCTTTCTTAAATTCTATGTCAAAATCAAAGATACCCAAAATCAC
Organism: Elaeis oleifera; assembly: GCA_000441515.1. NCBI lineage: Eukaryota > Viridiplantae > Streptophyta > Magnoliopsida > Arecales > Arecaceae > Elaeis > Elaeis oleifera. Next base: position 733,053 of record KE504660.1, read on the forward strand.
TTGCCATCTGGTGAAAATTTATTTTGAAGCTAAAATTTTCACATCTTTTTGTAAAATAAATTTCAAAGATTGACAATCAACTATCAGAAGAAATTTTTAATTTAATAAATCACTTTAAAACTTGAGAATACATAATATTATTGAAAGAACTTCCTTTTTATTGTCAAATAATTTTTTATGTAGGATTTCATAATCCTGATGCATACTAAATTAATTCTTCTCGATCTTTTATTTTTGTGTGAGTATTCCTCCATATCTCTTTTCAGAGGCATCAGTTTTGCTATTTTAAATAACTTTAGATCTGCTAAATGCAAATAAGATAGAGTTTTAATTTGATTTTTAATCATTTTGATAATTTTTGTATGTTGATTTGTCCAGGGAGGAGGATTTTTTTTAGCCTATCATATAAAGATTTTGTAATGGATTTTAAATTTTATAGTAGTCTGAAACATAATTGAGGCTTCCTAAAAATATTTCCAATTGAGTTTTATTAAGAATCTGATCTCAAAATTTATCAACGAATTCTACTGATTTTTGGATTAGTTTAGTTGTTCCTAGTTTGATTTCATATCCTAAAAATCTAATCTCTGTTTTGAATAGTTTCATTTTATTTTTGACAATACTAGGCTATTTTTTATTATTTTATTTTAAAAATCTGAAGATATTTTATGTGTTGTTCGATTGAATTAAAGAAGACTAATATATCATCAATATATACAATAATAAATTTGTGAATGGAATAAAGATGTCATTCATAATTTTTGAAATACAGAAGGTGTATTTTCAAATCGAAAGACCTAACATTTCATTCGTATTGTTCAAATGGAACAATGAAGTCTGTTTTATATCTATCCCTTCTATCTATTTGGATTTGCCAAAAATCCACACTTTATGTCAAATTTAGAGAAGATCTTTGATCCTACAATCCTAGATAATAGATCTTTTTTAAGTGGGATAGGATATCTAATCCATTGGAGGTAGTATTTAAGGATATACAATTGATTATAAGCCTTGGAACTCCTCTTTCGAGTTCAACTTTCTTTATATGTAAAACTTGCTTGGGCTGATGAATTTTTTTTTTAGAAGAGATTTTATTTCTTCTTTATAATATTCAAATATTTGCTCACTTATTTTCAATGGGTCTAGTCTTAGTTGAAATTTTTTCTCATCAAAAGTCTTTTCATAGGGCAGGCTAGCTATATGTTTTTTCTATATATTTCAGAAAAAAAGCGTTTGGTAGGTCAAAACAAGATAGGGTAGCAAGCTCATTTTTTATGGTTCAAATAGTTTTGATAATTTTTGGATCCTTTAGTTGTTCTTTAATTCTTTTAAAACTTACTTCTTCCTTTGGATATTCAATCTGTTTATACTTTCTTACAATTTGACTGATTGTTTGGATTTTAAGAAAGCCTAATGTTTTATCAAAGGGCTGATGGACGAATTTGAATATTAATTCTTGCCTAAGAAAGTTAGTACTAACGTCTTCATTGTCTACAGTGAAAGGCTTGATTAAGCTTAGAAAAGGGGTGCCAAGAATAACCGACTGGTTAAATTTTGTACTAAGATGAAAGGGATTTTATACATATCCCTTGATTACAAATGAATGCATTAGTCAATTTATATTTGATTTTTAATTCAAATCCACTTGCCGTGTTAAGCTTTTCTTGATTTTTCAAAGAATTTAGTCGGAATCAAATCTTTTGGATACAATTTGAGTCTGTCCCAGAGTCTACTAAGATAATAGTGTCTAACTTAAAATCTTCTATTATAATTATAATTTTGATACATCATTTTTGAATTGTTATGTTAGTTAATGTTTCTATAAAATTTGAGTCTTCTCCGATAGGTTTTTGATTATTTTGGTTTTGACTGAGCTATTGTAACTATATTTTTATTTGAAGGATTTCTTCTTTAATTTGATTTATTTTTTTCTGAAGATCTTTTATGTCTATGGGTTTCTTTTCTTCTTGATCAAAGCATTTTAATATATTTTCTAAATTATAGGTTTGAATGTTTACTAATACTTTTTGCTCATTTAAAGAATTCTTTAATTTACTAAGTAATCTCTTTTGATTTTTAGATCATCAATTTTATCTATGAAATCCAATAACATATTTTGTTCTTTTGTGATGACACAAATCTCTCTATCAGATTGATTAGTTTCTTTACTATGTTCTGTTTAACTTTCGGAGTCAGAGCTGTAGTATTCTGGTTCTGAGGTGAGAAGCAAGGTCTCTAGATTTTATTTTATGGAATTAATTAATTTGATTTGATCTAATACTATTTGGTTTATTTTAGATTTCAGTCTATATTTATTTCTATAATGGCCTACATGGCCGCATTTATAGCAAACTGATAATTTTTCTTTTAATGTATGATTTTGTCTTTTGAGGGGGTGTTATTTTCGTTTAAAAAATTTTGTTTATAAATTTTTTGTCTAGTTTGTGATTTTTGCATGAACCAACTTGTCTTAGGTGATTTTTTCTTTGACAGCTTTTACAAACTTTGTTCAGTTTATTGTGTCCTCTCTCCTTTTAGTAATTTGTTGAAGGCCAAATTGTTCACAAAAATTATCGAGTTCCCTTTTGCTTGTGAGTTGTTTCTTTTTTAATTATTGTTTTAGTCTAAGTTCATTACATAATAACGATCCTTTTTCATTTATCATGTTTATTAAGTCACCATAAGTTAGTTTGTCGTAAGGAATTCTATCATTATTTTAATTTCTTAGTTTAGTTTTGATTTTTTTAGAAAAGACTCTAGGCAATCCTTCCAGAAATTTTTCTTTTCAAAAGGGTTGGTTACAATCCTGCCTGGTTAATACCCTAATCAGAAAGACATCCTTATAACATTTAAAATCTTAGAGTTTTTTTGCACCTTAAGTTGTTTAAGATTTCAACGTTTTTATATCTAAACTTGGAAGGATCTCCAAGTGTTTGCGATGGCAAAACTAATGTTGTGACAGCATCTTGGATCTCAGATCCATCTTCATCCTTAATGGTTTGACCATTTTAATTTTTTTGACTGCAAACAGTATTTAGTGCTTATCTATATCATCCAGATAATAATTCCATCAACCCTTTAATTGATCGGTGAAATCAGCAATTAGAGCCTGAGCTATGGCATGGTCCGAGATGTTATCCTTCATTTTGTAAGCAGTTGAGACCATGTCATCTCTTGGAGAATGTTTAAAAAATATTATATTCAGTCTATTCATCTATATTCTATTCATAGATGGCTTGGGCTGAATATTGATTTTGATGGATTATGGGGCTTTCCTCAAGACCTATGTCGGGTAAAGTAGGCCGAGGATAGTAGGATCTCTGTGGGTTGGCCCATCTTCGAATCTTATTAATTTCTAGACTTGGCCCAATCTCCACACCGTATAGGTTTTCTAGACTTTCTTTAAATTCGGACCTAACTGATTCATCTTGAGATTCTTGATCCTCATGGGCTAAAATTACTTTGGACTTTCTCTTGTCTGATTATTCTGTGGTGTCTAACACTGAATGAATTAATTCTAAAGCACCTAGTCTTTTGTTGATTTCTTGTAAAAGGTCTCTGTCTTTAAATTGATTGCTTTGGATTTTAGGTATTTCAAATGGTTTAAACATTGGAATTGGTTCTTTTGGAGTTCGAGGCCCCATTTTATCTTCTCCTACCATTTCTTCTATTCTTATTAGTTAATCACCTATGGTTTTCAAGTTTTGGTTTGTAAAATTATTTTGTTCTATTATGTTTTATAGGGGTCAGATTTGATTTTGACCGGGGATGCTGTTACTGAGGTATCTCTTGCAGTTAGTTTTATTTCTTATAAGGGAGGATGAATTTTCTCTGTAACTCTTCCTTTTCCATTCTACCAAGAAATCATAATTCTATTTTTTAGCATATTAACTTCTTTAATCTGGGTTTTTTCGAATTCAAACCAGTAAGAAGCAAACTTGAGCCCTAAGGGTATTTGAGAATGCATAATATTGGTCCTGTATTTTGTTCCTTTGCTCTTTGTTGTAAGTTTTAAAGAATTGTTGCCTTTTTCTCTATTTCTTGTGAAATAGAATTTCTCTTTTAATTTTCTTTGTTAGTGGTAAAATTGGGAGAAATAACACAAATCTTGGGATCTGTTGGTTCTACGATCTGAGAATAGGTAGGCGACATTGATGGGGAAGATGGATTCTCAACAAAATTTGGTTATGGTATTTGGGTTCAAAATTGATTTGAGTCAGTCTGGGTTCAGTAGTCACAAAATAGCTTTGCCTAGATGGAATTTGGGATGTGTTTGGGGGCATATTTGATAGTTCTATCCCGCCACTACGACTTTGGACAAGTCTTTATCTATTGAATTTAATTGAGACATCTCTTTCTGGGTTAGTGACTATATTTTGCAACTGACTTAATTCTTGCCTTCCTGGTAGAACTGACCTTTTCAAAAGTGAGTCCTTAGGAAGAAAAATTTGATCCCAAACAAGAGTCCTGGGTATAAAAATGTTCTCCTTACGAGGATCTGTTTGAAAATATTCGGTCTGTTTTAGAGTCCTTTTATTAATTGCTCCTATATAATCAAGCGTGTTAAGAGTCTTGTAATACAATTTAATTAAGATTGCCTATATAGGATATGATCCGGGGAGCATTTTAAGATTATGTAGTTTGATTTCTAGTTCTAGAGATTTGAGAAAGTTTTATCCTTAATTTTGATAGTGAGGTCCGTGTTACAATTAAAATATATTGGTCCTTTAAATAGATATATTGGTCCTTCGTATTAGTCCACTATCCAGCAGCACTTAAGCCTATTGTTGCTAATATTACTTAAATGTTGGTTCGAATCAATCTTTTAGTTCTGATCGATAGTTGTCAAAAACTATCTTTTAATATTAGGTCCATCACAATTAATCTTGCCCCACTACTTAAGCTATCAGTTCCTAATATTACTTGGAAAAATATCATCAAAACAACTAATTAAGTAATATTATTTTTAAAAGCAACTGATCCTAAGCTTAAAAGCATTGGTCTCCGTCCAGCGTTTAGGCCCAAGAAAGGGTAGGATGGGAAGAAAGCCTAATCTAAAAAAGCATGGTTTGGGCGCAAAAATGTATTATTGCTACAGGGGTTCCATTGCCCATGATGCTTTCATCAATATCTCGTTTAGTGGTTTTATAGACGCGGAATTTTTTCTTTGGATTCTAGACGCCGAATTTGAATCCCAAATTATACTATTAATTGAAAGTGGTCTGCCGTACATATATATATATATATATATATAT
>KE504660.1:746297-785186 GCA_000441515.1 Elaeis oleifera
CCCTCCGTAACAAACTTCTCATTGCTCTGAACGGCCTACTACCAGGCGGTTACAGGTGTCGCTATCAGTCTGTTACGCCCTCGGTCTATAAAAAGGGATTCCCAGATACGTTATTCTCTAAGCTCTAGTCTCTATCTCAAAACTCTGCTAAAATTTTCGTTCGAGTACTCCATTCTTGTTGAGGCAGAGAACTGACTTGAGCGTCGGAGGGTCTTGCCGGAGCAACCCCAACTCCGATTTAGACTTCCTTTGCAGGTCCCGACGGCGACCGTGGCACCTTCGACTCCAGCTCCTCCGACGTCGATGGATTTTTGCACCAATAAAAATATTAAAAAATATTATCAAAAAAATAGTAAAAAAATAAGTAAAAAAATTAAAAATAAATATTATAAATTAAAAAATAATTATTTTATAAAAAAATATAATCATTGCGTAAAAATTTGTTGATTGTTTGAAAATTGACAAGTATTAATCACGGTAGGCCTAAGTATTAATCACGGTAGGCCGCAGACGCATTTTTATTTTCTCCCATGCACCGTCTGCCACGTGTGTCGGGACTCGAGAAATGAAAAAAAAAAAAGTGGACTGTCGCGCGGAGGCTCAAAGCCGTTCCGTCTTCCTTGCAACCCGCCGATCCACTGCTCGACCGCTGGAAGCTCGAAACCCACCACCGCCGGAAGCCTGAAACTTCGCCGCTATCGGAGACGCCCCTCAAGCAGGCTCAGCCGTTGGAAGCCCGGAACACCCCATCGTCGAAAGCCTAGAATGTCCACCACAGCCCGTGGCGGTGGCTGCAATCGGCCAGTGACGATCTGCCCCTGCTTCTCCACCACCCCATCGTCTTCTTCCCAACCATCCGATTTCTGCTTCTCGTTGTCGTCCTCTGTTTCGGACTTGGTCTTGGTTTAGAAGTCGCGTGAGAGCATCAAGAGGGAGAGGGCGACGTCCTCCTCCGTGGTGGTGTTGGAGATAGAGCTGGCCGGTCCTGGCTCTGGGTACTCCGGTGGGGGCAGGGGAGCGGGTGGGGCGCTTAAAGCGGCGGCCATGGGAGAGCGGGGCTCAGGAGGACTTCATTTCGCTCTTCCCATCCTGGACGATGGAGGAGGAGCCGGCATCCATGGCCCGAAGGAGGAGAACTTCAGATCCATAAGCCGGAAGCTCTTCCTCGGATTTCTTTAAGGCTATAGCAGAAACCAATCCCTTTACCTTCCTCGTCACCGCCCTGCTCTTCTACGTCCTCCGACGCCACCGCCGGCGCCGTTCATCTTCTTGCGGTGGACGGCTGGGCGCGGTGGTCTAATGAAGATGCTAAGACGGATGGCAACTAATGGGGGGCCTGAAGGCGGGGCCTAAAGTAAGGGCTTTGAGGTCTTATCCTTCAGCCGGCCTGACCTCCTGCCACTGCCACCTCCAATTAGCCTAACCATTGCTCCCACTCTTCAACCGGTGCTACTTATTGTCACTGGTACAATCCAGGTGACTGTTAAATACGTTTTGAACTTTCTCTCTCAAAATAGAATAGCAAGTCATTGTGATTTTCATGAAAACTGAAAGCATGAGGTGATGCCAAAATGAAAAAAATTAATTTTTGAAAAGCTATTTCAAAAAAAAGAAAATAAAAAATAGTTGTCAAATTTTCAATGTGCGTGCATCAAGTTGTTGTTAGCTCGGTATTACCGAATTTACAAGACTACTTTGGCTAAAAGATACTCTTATGAAAAACATTCATTAGGGTTCATTTCATTGATTCTTTTCAATAAGATATTACTTTTCTAACTGATGCAGGTGGTGAAGTGGGGGCAATTAAGCATGATGGAAGCTGAACGCCGCCTATTAGCAAATGCCCTACTCCACTACTCAAACCAGCGCTTCATCCTCCTTTCCGAATCATGCATTCCTCTCTTCAACTTCTCCACCATTTACTCCTACCTCAATAACTCTACCCAAACCTATGTCAGTTCCTACGATGATCCGGGGCCTAACGGCCGTGGTCGATACAATATTAGAATGAAACCACGTGTGAAGTTGCAAGAATGGCGCAAAGGCTCTCAGTGGTTTGAGGTGGACCGGGCCCTTGCAATTGAGATAATTTCTGATGAAAAATATTTTCCTGTCTTTAAGAAATACTGCAGGCCCTCGTGCTACGTAGACGAACATTATTTGTCAACATTTGTGAGCATGAGATTTTGGTGGAGAAATGCGAATAGGAGCTTGACTTGGGTTGATTGGTCAAAAAGGGGGCCACACCCAGCAAGGTTTGGAAGATTGGATGTGACAACTGAGTTATTGGAGAGGATGAGAAATGGGAGTACATGCAATTATAATGGCAGGACTACCAGCGTTTGCTTCTTATTTGCTAGGAAGTTCCTACCAAACTCCTTGACTAGGTTGATGAGATTTGCTCCAAGAGTTTTGGGCTTTCAAACTTAGGAGATCCATCAAAGATGGCCATGAAGACCCATAATGATTGTTTATAAGGAAAGTAGCTTGCACAGGGAAAGATTTTTTCAACCAAATTTTTTGCAATTGTTGTAATAAAGAAACCTAAATTAAGGTTGCCCTCAAAAGATAGTGTTCTTTTATTCTTTTTTCTTTTTTTGTGATCAATAAAGATAGTGTTCTTTGAAAGCACCAGGTTCATGATTGATTTTTTAGCTTATGGATCCTCTGCAGCCCTGGCTGTGGAGGGTTTCTTCAGCCCCTTCTTTACAGGCAGCACGCTACAAGCACGGAACAAGACGTTGCACAGCGCTACGCGCTTTCTTTTCCTTTTTTTTTTAGGTTGTACAGCTCATCATCAATCATTTTATATTTATTCTTATAAAATACAAAAAAATAAGGATCAAAAGTTTTTGTGCATGTCCTCTCTTCTGTTGTTTCCGCATGGTTATTGTTTGGATCAGATCCATTGCTCAATTGGTGGACCAATCCAACCAAGAAGAAACATGCAGAAACACGGACAAAAAGGAAAGTTGTGCAATACACGTGTATTTGTGCATCATGGTTAGATTGATCCACTGTTTCAGCTATAGATCTGATCCAACTAAAAATTACATGCTGTTTCATCGGAACCTGATTTGGATCTTGCTAGCATCCACCAGCCACCGATCTTTATCCCTTCTCTCGCTCTCTCCCAACCTTGCCTTCATAGATTTCTACGAGGATGATGAGGCCAAGGTCAAGCAAAGCCAGTTCTGTTCAGTTTGGTTATCTGTACAATTTGTTACCAGGTCCCCTTGTTAAAAACAAGACACCAACAACCTTGGCATATCTGTTCAAGCAAACCCCTTGGTACCAGTTCCCCTTATTCTGAATGCAAGAGGCTTTAGTCAAAGGTGGTGCATCTGAATTTATGAAATCACCTCAACTGCCAAATCCTCCATTATAATCAATGGATAGTCTGAAAGAGTATTCAAGCATCAAAGGGGTCTTCGCCAAGAGGATCCTTTGTCACCACAACTCTTCAATCTTGTTGCCGATGTCTTAAATAAATCCTAAGGATAGCAGCAAACCGACTACTGATTGGTGGTATTAGCACAAGGAAAGTTTTGTGAGATTTTCAAAGTTTGCAATTTACTGACGACACACTTATCTTTGGTAATCTCCAGAGAAATCATATCATCTCATTCAAATTCATGTTCTATTCTTTCGAATTACTTACTGGATTGAAGATTAACTTTGAGAAATCAACAATTGTGAGCATCGGATTAAAGCCAAAACAGCAAAACCAGATCGTAACAATCTTGGGCAGTCAAACAGCTGAATTTTCAATGACATACTTGGGCATGCCACTCCATTACAATAAGTTAAAGAAGGCCGACTGGACTCTATGCATCGAAAAAATAATGAAAAAAACTTGCGACTTGGAAAGGTAAATTACTGTCAATCACAGGAACAGTAACCTTGATTAACTCTGTTATCTCACCCGGTGCTTTCTACTGGATGCACAACTTTCTTCTGTCTTTGGGCGTCATCAAATAGATTGATAAACTCCGATGCAATTTTTTATGGAGTGGTGAAGAGAAATCAAAATCGGGGAAAAATCTCATCAAATGGACCTTAGCTTGCCATCCTAAAGAGTATGGTGGTTTGGAAATTTGGGATCTCCAATTACTGAATAAGATTCTCTTTTGCAAATGGTGGTGGAAGTTATTCACTGAATCATCCAAACCTTGGCAGTTGCTCGTAGAAGAAGGTTACTATAAAGGCCAAACTCTTTCCTTACAAACACACGTTCAGTAGAGAACCTCACATTTCTGGAAAAGTGTTCGCTAGGTGAAAGAATTATTTCGCAATCTGGTGAAATTTCATATTCAAAATGGGAGGCGTACTTCATTCTGGCATGATTCTTGGCTGCTCCAACAACCACTCAAGGATTGATTTCCATTGATCTATACTTTTTCAACCAACAAGGATCTTCTCGTGGCAAAGGTCATCGATAGATTTGCACATAGTAAAAGTTGGTTTTTTCTCCCAGGGTTACATGGCCTCCCAGAGTTCCATACTTTAAGGAACTGTCTGTCGACAATTCAGCTCTCCAATCATTCAGACGCAGTGGAATGGCGATGGTTCTCTGGTAAGAAATTTCTGACCGAAAGTTGTTGTCGATTCCTAAATGATGACGGAATCGAACCATACATTAGTACGATTCTATGAAAATAAAGATCCCTGAGAAGATCAAATTCTTCATTCACTTTGCCTATCATAACAAACTCTTAACCAAAAGCAATCTTGTCAAGCGTAGTTGGCATGGAACAAACATATATGCACCTCATGTGACGATGCCTGCGAAACGGCAGATCATCTATTCATGCAATGTACATTCTCAAGAAGGATCTGGCACATGCTTTTTAAAATTACTTTCGGATGACCTGTCCAATACTCTAGAGGATCTATGGACTACATGGAAGCTGCAAGACTGTAGGAAAATATATTGTCTAGATTGGATATGTTGTTAGCAGCGAGTCCATATTTGGAAGGATTGTAATAAGCATTGCTTCGACTTTCATGCCTATCTCCCAAAGTCTATTGCACTCCAATGCTCAAAGCTGTTCTTTCTGGGCATCACACTCCTCCCATTTTGACAATGAAACCATCTCCACGGTAACTCAATCCATCACAGTATTGGTGGCGACTCTATTGCGCCTGACACCAGGAACAGATTACACATATAAGATATCTTGCTTTTGCTTGCTGCAACTCATTTGCAACATAGCTGATTTTCTCCTAATCACCACCTCAATGGTTCTGCCTACCGACACTGATCTGCTCTTCAAAAAATTGGATAGGTTACTGCTGCAAACTTTTCAGGATGATAACCTATAAATCTGTTGACAGGAAAACCTACAGATCTGTTAACTTGTAACTTGTAATCCCATCAATAGGTTTTGCTGAAGAGAGAAGTGGTATCTCTCCTCATCTGATTAACACCACTACCCAACGTTACCATGCTGCAAATTTATATTATCTATAATATATCTTGAGTTAGGCTTTTTCTAACTCAATTTCATCAAAAAAAAAACAACCTCGGTATAGAGACTAACAACGCCATTAACCTTGAAATAGAGACTACCAAGATTATGGACTACATCAAGCTTGATATTGGAGAAGTTATTACGTTGCCATGGTGACTGGTTGAAGGGACAGAGGGGTATTGGTATTGTTATCAAGGGAGAAGCACAACATGTATGTTTTGAAGCTACCCACCTCTAAGATGCAGTTGGCTACGACTTTGCAACTGGCCTTGGCAATATCTCCATCACTTGCAAGGGGACAATCGAGATTGGTGAAGGTTGAGGATTTGAAGCAAAGATGTCATCTTCTTTCATCATCTGATCCTATATTTAAGAGCTGATCTGAACTTTGGGCTGCTTCCTTTGGAGTTTGGTGGGCTAATTTGTGTCTATTTAGGATCTGCTCTCTTCTTTCTGTTCCACCCTTGAAACAGTGGCGACTTCAGTCACCTTCTCTGTGGAAAAGTGTTTAAAAGCTGATTTAAAATTGCTTTAACAATAATGCGGTAACATATTTGATCCCTAAGACCGCCTTCAAGGGTAAGAACTTAGGTGAGAGGTGCTAACATGCTCGCCTAACCATTCTAGAGTATTTTAATTAAAATCACACTTTTGTCAATTTAAAAATTAAAAAATTAATCCCCGAAAGGGTAAAGTTCATGAGTTTGCATGGAAGATGTCAAAGTTACATATTATTTTATAAACTTTTCTTTCTTGGTTCATAGATGAGTGAATAAATAAAGAAAATTAATTCCAATAAAATGAACGTACCAAAGAAACAATAGAACTTTCAAAGTAATCGCATATTGTGGTGCCAAAAGATGCTATTCTGCAATACAAACAATCATCAAAATAAGCATCTTAGACAAAAAAAAGGGTCCATGATTGTACATTCCTTTAAGTTAAATTCACTTAACGGAAAAAAGGTATAAGAAAATAACTTTAGCAAGTCTATGATTCTGACAATTTTATTCTATCATTAAGATGACAATTGATTGAAAACTCTTATGGTAGGGTCAAGTAGTAATTTGGTTGAGTTGTCCTCTATTGTTTCATTTCCTGATCCATGATGAGCCTTTGGACCAACAAATTCGTGGGCAGTATATATATGATAAATTTAAGTTCAAGTAACAGGAGAAAAGGTTTTACCACTGTAAAGGTGATATATACCTCAACCAAGGCAACAATTTCCTCTAAAACACAATGGAAGGAAAGCAAATGCCACGTAAGAGGAAAGCAAAAATAAAAATAAAAAATAGGGCCAGCTTCCTTAGTTTGAACTTAAGTATTAAAGTGGGTCAAGGCTCCTTCAGTATGTCAAGAGTGTGTATGGTGAGTGCATGTGCGCGCGCACGCATATGTGTGTGAGAGAGAGAAGATTGAAGAAGACTGAAGACTTAAATCATCTTAAGCTGACAAGGTAAGTAGAAATATTTAACGTGACAATGATGACTGCATCATAATTCTAATATATGTATATACATATATATTAATTTTAGCTGTAATCATCATGGCAATGTGTTATCATGTTTGGGCTTGTAGGTCGACCGAATACAACCTCTCATAATAGCATCAAACATTATATTGTGAGACAACATTTTTGTAGCATGCCTTTTAAGACATTATGATGTGTGATATATTGGTATGAAAGGTTTGACCATATAAGAGATTTTTTGAGGAAAAAATGGGAAAAGATGCATCATTATTTGGTTAATAATTAAGATTATGGAATGTAGAATACAATTAAGTAATACATAATTCCTCGAAAAGCTTAACAAGATCAGCATGTTTTTGAAGGCGCCCTAACATCCAAAGAAAACTGGATTTATTAATCTATATCAAGTAGCAATAAATATTCAGCCTAATTTAAAATCCCTATTTCCCTAAGTTAGGCTATTTCATAGGCCGTAGGAGAGTTTACTGTCTATTTGTCTAAGCTATTTATTTGATAATTATGACATGAAATGTAATGGATATGTTTATAGTCTTTTTAAGTATCTCCAAAACACTGTAATAATAAATTAACCTATGGAATAAATCTTGCAGTACAAAATTTATCATAAATACATGAATATATTACTCAAGAAATTAAATCGAATTATTATGTATAAATCATATTGGATTTTACATGGTAATTTTTTATGGAGTTCGAAAGTGTTTGAATAGTTATTCTTACTAGACCGGTATGTGAAGCACGTCCCATAGCTAGTAGCTTACAAAGATGATAAAATTTCGTGGTGCTTGCAACGAGGATTTGACTATAATCCAATGTTCATTGTTATTCACGAATTAGGAGATATTTGGAAGGGGGTTATTTATTATGTAGCTTATCATCTGCAATGCTTTGCCAACACATTTATACAGAGATGCACGAGAGCCCTCCAATTAGATGGAGCCCTTTATTCTAACTAGGTCACAAAATTCATATATTTGATCTTGTTGGTAGTTTGCTTAACATGTTTATATCATATCTAGTCACCAATTTCACTCATAGATCTGCAATCACATCCAGATACCCATAAAACATAAATTATTTCTCTCGTGTGACATTTGTTTTCTACGACCTGCTGCTTCTTTTGTACGTATGTTCATCACTAATGTTCATCATTTATATGCTTTTTACCTTTGTCGTTAAGCTGACTCGTAGCTTTGCGGCTCTAATCACACTTTGTTTCGGTAAACAAAAGTGCCAACCGTGTCCAGAACGTATCATGTGCCCCCACTGCCAAAAGGAAACCCGCCATGTACCAAGCCAGGAGGCAGCTGGCGCGGGCCAGAACAGATTCGAGCTTTAGACTCCACGTCACCTTGGTCACTTCCGTAATGAAACCCTGGCGGTCCATCAACTCCTCTGGACGTTGTAAAAGGCGGGCGGGATCCAAACGCAATGTTCGCATTAAATTAAATATAAAATGGCCACCGTTTGTATTTTTTATTTGACTTCGAAATCCACAAGCCCCTTGACCATAAAGCTGGGACGTAGTTAGCAGACCAAAGCCGTGACAACGGCCTCTCCTCTCCATCCCATCATCTCACCACCGCTTCCCAAAGTAACCGTAGCTCCATCTCTCTCACTTCCCCACCTAATCCGACACGCAACAAAGCCTCACCCTCACCCCTTCCACCACAATTACATCCAGGCCCCTCCTCCAGGGCCAGTAGAAAGTGATAGCGAAAGAGACATCCCAAACCCTAGCAGTACCAGGCAGCACCGCTACAAAGCGTTGTTTCCTCTCTCTTCTCTCCTCACTCTCTTGTCTTTCGGAAGAGCGAAAGAAGGAAATGGAGGACAAGAGGAAGCTCCAGTTCTTCCAACGCTTGCTCCCACCCTCCTTTTTCTATTCTTCTTTGAGCACTCTTTCGGGGTGGAAGCCTCTTCGTCATCGTTCGATGGGGACCTGAGCACGCTGCTGGCCTTCCGCGCCCTGTCGGACCCGGCTCAGAAGCTGGCGAGCTGGAATCGATCGGAACCGGCCCCGTGCTCGACGTGGCTGGGCGTCTCCTGCGCCCAGGGCCGCGTCACCCGCCTCGTCCTCGAGGGGCTCGCCCTCTCCAGCCCCGACGCCCTCCAGGCGCTCACCCGCCTCGACCAGCTCCGCGTTCTCAGCCTCAAATCCAACCGCCTCTCCGGCGCCATCCCCGACTTCTCCCCACTTCCCGCCCTCAAACTCCTCTTCCTCTCCCACAACAACCTCTCCGGCCCCATACCACCCTCTATTTCGTCTCTCTCCCGCCTCTACCGCCTCGATCTCTCTCACAACAGCCTCTCCGGCTCCGTGCCGGCCTCGCTGAACCGGCTTTCCCGTCTCCTCACCTCCGCCTCGACTCCAACCGCCTCTCCGGCCCCATCTCCGGCCTCGCCTCCCAACCTCCAGGACTTAAATGTCTCCTCTAATATGCTGTCCGGCGCTGTCCCTCCATCTCTGGCCGCCTTCCCAGCCGCCGCATTTGCCGGGAACCCGGCCCTCTGCGGCACCCGCTTGCCAGCTGCCGCGACGCCGTCAGCGACCCCAGCCGCCCACCGACAACAGCTCCGCCGCCGCCCCGTCCCGCCGCCGCCCCGTCCCCCCGCCGCTGCGGTCGTCGCCTCCTCACCCTCCTCCAAGCCGGAGGTCGCCCCCCCCGGTGAGCGCCACCACCAACCCCCGGCCGCATGAGCCGAGTCGCGGTGGTGGCCATCGTGGTCGGGGACTTCGCCGTGCTCGTCATCGTCTCCGGCCTTTTGTTTGTTACTTCTGGCGGAAGTTCGCTCGGAAGAACCCGTCCCGGCTTCATGAGGGGGAGAAGATTGTCTACTCCTCCAGCCCCTACGCATCCCAGGGAGGCGGCGCCACTGGCACTGCTGGCGGCGGGTTCGAGCGTGGAAGAATGGTGTTCCTGGACGACGCCAAGCGGTTCGAGCTGGAGGACTTGCTCCGGGCTTCGGCGGAGATGCTGGGGAAAGGAGGTTACGGGACTGCGTACAAGGCCGTCCTCGACGACGGCAGCGTCGTCGCCGTCAAGCGCCTCCGCGACGTCCAGGTCGCAGGAAAGCGCGAGTTCGAGCACCACATGGAGGCCCTCGGCCGGTTGCGCCACCCAACCTCGTCCCTCTCAAAGCCTACTACTCCGCCCGCGACGAGAAGCTCCTCGTCTACGAGTACATGCCCAACGGCAGCCTCTACTCTCTCCTCCACGGTAAGTGAGTGGTAACCCCATCTCTGTCGGGTCCCGTCACCTTTCGCAGTGGCATTTCGGTAAATACTGAATCTCATGCATTGGATGCTTCTTTTGGGGACTATTTTAAGGAAATCGAGGACCGGGGCGGACGCCGTTGGATTGGACGACGAGAATGAGGATCGCGGCGGGGGCGGCGAGGGGGCTGGCTTTTATCCACCACGCGAGCAAGGCGCCGAAGCTGGCCCACGGGAACATCAAGTCTACCAACATCCTCATCGACAAGACCGGCAACGCACGGCTCGCCGACTTCGGGCTGGCCCTCCTTGGCCCCGCGGCTGCCGCGCGGTACGGCGGGTACCGCGCCCCGGAGGCGCCGGCGGACGGGCGCCGGCCCTGGTCGTCGCAGCGGGCGGACGTGTACGCCTTCGGCGTGGTGCTGCTGGAGCTCCTTACCGGGAAGCCAGCGGCCGACGGTGGCGGCGGAGTAATAGACCTGCCGCGGTGGGTGCAGTCGGTGGTGAGGGAGGAGTGGACGGCAGAGGTGTTCGACCTGGAGCTGATGCGGTACAAGGGGATCGAGGAGGAGTTGGTGGGGATGCTCCAGATCGCCATGGGGTGCACAGCGACGTCGCCTGATCAGCGGCCCAGAATCGGCCACGTGGTCAAGATGATCGAGGAGATCCGTGGAGAAGTCTCGCCATCGCTCGAGTCCTTCGACTCGGTGTCCGACTCGCCCTCCGCCTCGGAGGACGCCAGCGCCACCACCGCCGGCGTAGCCAGCCAGTAGGGAGCCGACAGTTGGAGGACTAATTTCTATTTTATGCAGAAAAGTGATAGATTTCTGTGAGCCGTTGGATTTGAGATAGAGGGTGTAAAGGGTGTTAACTTTTGCTTTTGGTTGTACTCGGGAGTGTTGTTGTTTTGTGCACGGTCTAATGAACGGGCTTGGGTAACGCACAAAGTGGTTAATACTGCGGACCTTGGATAACGAGGTTGCGTGGGTGTGTGTGGAATTACGAGTCAGTCACTGGTCTTGTCTTGACGTGTGGAGTGGTCTCCATCAACAGGAAAGAGAGAGAGAGATTGGGAATACACGGATGCCTTTGCGATCTGTATCAATTGATCCTGTAATCAGTGGAACTGTACATCTCTGGCCATTCATTACCGGGCATTGGATGGGCTTTAGAGGACTCTAGAATTGTAGACTCAGTGGGCCACATGGTACCCTTTTTAATTTTTTGTTGGTAGATGTAGGTGTTGGTTTTGGCGAGCTAGCGTAGCCGTTGGTGCTGTGTAGCCGGTACAGAGAAGATAAAAAGGAAATGGTCCGCAGGGGCGAATGGTGTAGAGCGGGACCAAACACCGATGCAGGTTTCTGCGGGCTTGGTAAGATGGAGGAGTTACTCCAATTAATAACTGACAGGGGTTTAAATACGGGCTAGGGCTGCGAGTGGGTCATTTTAGAACTATCATCATTAACTGCATTGCTACTAAATTATGATGTAATAATCCTGCTGGCTTTCTCATCTATTTGATTGATTTCGTCCGTCTCTACCAATTTACTGTGCTATGAATTATGACAGTGCCTTATCAGAGAAATTTAAAATAAAATATGGAAAGGAAGAAGAGCTGGGACCCTGCATGTGTAAGTGGTTGGTGAGGTCCAATAGGAAGCCATGTAGAAACGCTTGGTCTTGATACGGAGCATTGCCGGAGAAATCCACCCATTGAAGCCCAGGGAAGACCCAGCTGGAGGGGATGAGAAGTTATATTGGGGAAGAAGTTATGGTACGCAGCGGGCATAGCATTAACAGTGCTGGGTTCTCTTGTGGGGGACTTTTCCATGGTCGTTCAGAGCATTACTACGAGCCTGCATATATAATGCCATGATGGGGGGGGGGCATGGAGGACCCTACACTTTTCTTCAGCGGTGGCTATAGTTCATTACTCCTGTTCCTGCACATGTGGAGATATAAAATAAGGGCATTCCCATCCACTCGATCCATTAGGATTAGGGTCATATTCGGTATCATATCTGTCACGACCCACCCACCCACACACACAGAGACCCATTGGATGGAAACTTGAACCGTATATGTCTTTAGCTATAAGTTCTATGGGTGTCCAGAGTTGGAGAAGATGCCTACATAAATTCATTAGTCAACAGATCATGCTTGAAAATTATTTCAAGTGGCATTACTTGTGAGATCCCTTGCTTAAGAATAAAGAGAAGTCTTCAGCATTAATTTAGTAATAAAACATGGGCGCATAGTGCTCCAATTAGTATTACACATGCAAGTTTACGTTCAATTCTACCAGTTAGTTCGTAAATCTTTCCCACCATTGCGGATATGTCAAAGTGAGTAGCTTGAGGGACCTCTCAGAAAAGGAAGATATATAAATGGGTCCATATAATGATTTTTCAAGGGTACATAGAGGTCCATTGACAATCATTCGACGCACCCAGTGAAGTGACCACAATAGCATCATCAAACAGTAGTCTTTTAATTTGTTAAAATTTGAGTAAAAGTTATCAAATAACCTTTTAAAGCAATATATATTAACATTCCGAAGATTGTCTTACTCCATGTATATTTTCCGATTTATCTATGGTAGCATGTACTTTGCATGGACCATGCACTTTTTAAAAATTCATTCCCTTTCTTTTTCCAAAAGTTTTAAGGAACTACTATAGTAGGGCTCACTGTATTCATGAAAGCATCCCTCACTTTGTAAGAGGATAGAACTAAAGCCTTTAGGGTTTGGAGAGGTGTTTGAAGTAACTTCCGTTAAATGCATGAACTGATCGGCGCCGAGCTCATGCACAGGTACGGCTTGTGGGCTATCCGACTATATCTACATTAACCTTTTTCTAGCTAATTGTTCAATGTAATTCTGTTTATCTAGCATCCGATTGTTAGCATTGAAAGAATAACAATGTTTTTGTAATGTAAACAAGCCAGTCAAAGGAATGTGCATAATGAAATATGCATCATTTTGCTTAATGTAGACATCATATTTGGAGCAATGATAATTCAAATAATGAACATTTGACATGCCCACATGCATGTACAACATACTACTAAAGAATGATGGCTAGAATAGACCATGCATGCTCTAATCTAATTGCTTCCATTCCATACACCTGCCTACCTATCGGACCCACTTGCAAGCACTAATCCATGAGTGGCATAACTCCGTGTTTTTAAGGAAGCTCTAACTTGTAAGATCATGTTGCACCATACCATGTTCTTATTTGTACTTTGTATAATGCGTTAGCCTTCATTATGCCAGGTAATTTTGCAATTTAGAATCCACGGTTCTGTCTTTTGATTATTTAAGAAACTCCAACGAGTGGTCATCGAGGGAGTAGCAAGAAGAACTTTGCCGTCCCTTACAAATTGGGGATTAAATTAGACGTTTCAATCCCACCAACAGACAGCTCGCGAGTGCAACGTTTTACTTGCTTGGCGAACTTGGATTACTTGGGAGCTAAGTAGAACTAAATTACGATCGGATCATAGATTAGCATCTCTCAAATTCTCCTTCCCCTTAAATATATGATGCGTAACGTGTGCACCATGCCACAATTATTGTTGGTCCATGGGACCTTAAACATCTGTAAAATTCTCTCTATTCAAGTATTTATTGTCAAAACAATATCAAAGGAAAACTGGAAAAAAACTTCTTGATAGATAATGGCATCACAACCATTCATGGGATTCTAATTACTTCGATCTGACTTGTTAGGTAACATTACATTCATAGGTATTATCGGAGCGACCTGTGAATAATTATTTTCTTCAAACAGTTGCGTAAATAAACAAAGCTGACAAAAGAGAAAAAAAACCTCTTTCTGATAGCTCCGAATGAGACAACCGAGCCATCCTTAGCCTAACTTCACGAGAAAGCAGTGGAAAAGTAAAAGCTTTCATTAAACTACAAACTAATACGAGCAAAGTTATTCCCATGCACATGAACCACCCTGTTCCTGAGAAGCCCTGTACTCTTACTCTTACCAATTATATATGCACAGAGCTGGCTTTTTCGTTGTTCTTTATATCAATTGAAGACAGACTCCGGGATGCCGGAATCGTTGGTTCGCCAGCTTTAAACGTGCGTCATGTTCCTCCGGAGCCCTTTCCAATGCTTCTCTTCTGAGGAGAAGGGAAGGGAGGTTATTATAATGACACGAGGCTGGCAGCAGATCTAAGCACCAAGGGATGAAACATGTGGAATCTTTCAGTGTAGGGGATGGAAGGAGCAAGGGCTCTCTGTTAAGTGAACGGCTTTGCTATTGCTTCTGTGGATGCTCCTTTTTATTGAGAGAGTCTGAATCGTTTCAGCTCTTCTTCACTATTCTGTTTATCTGTTTTCTATTTTTAATGAGCACAGTCGACAGTAGGCCTTGATTTGCGCCGGGAGATCAATGCAATTTGCTCCTGTGGGACCCAATGAGTCTACAGGTGGAAGATCAGGGTGATTCTTACTTTGATCGAAGAAGCCGGCCTAATTGCTTTCTATGGAAAAGTTAGTGATTTTGAGACAAAGAAGATTTCCTGCTTGCTGTTTGTTTTGAGAAAGTAAATTAGTGAGGTGCCATCGGTTATATTGAACATAAAACTGATGCAACAGTAAGTCATGTCAACAACCTGAGAAAACACGTTCTACGGCTGGAAAAATATGACTTCGCAAATAAAAATGAGTGGGACCACTGGGCGGAAGCCCTGTTTTGCAGAGAATCAACCCTTAACTTACCAAAACACGTAATTGCCATTCAAGGAAATCATATGATGAATAATCTGATAGCAGGAAGCAAGAGTCTTTCCCAGAAGAAGGAAAAATACATGTAAATATGAAGAGAGAAATCACTGAGCCTATTTTAAGTAGTTCTTGCTAATTTCATATAGTGTAGCAAAGTAGTTTCTGAAGATCCAAAGAAGAATTTTTAGTATAAAGTGTTTCTCCTTCAGGTTTTTTCTTGCCTTGAAATATCTATGATCTAGATGTTTAAGTGGTGAGTGGAAGCCTGATCCGGGGTCGTTCAAAAGTGAACTCTAAGCTTGGTTAAATTAATGCTAGACCCAACTTGAGCAATTTCCAACCAGGCTCAAACGCAACCTTGCTTCTGGCTTAGGCTAGGGCTGTTTTGCTCGATTTGGCCCATGTCCAATCTTGGACGAAGCCCAACTATGAACATGCGAAGGGAGAAGCACACTGAACAAATGACAAGTCTTGAAAGGCCTATTCCAGTGAACTGGATTGAACTTGGGTTGACCTTATCCATTGAGAAATTCTTTATGCATCATGAGCGGTGTACAAAATCTGACATGGAATGCGCCGTCTTGTCCGATTGGTCTATGCAGCCATTACTTTCCAACGTATATTTAATACCTATAGTTTCACTTTTTGTTTGAAATTTTGAATGATGAAAAATTCCTTCTCTTTGGAAAAATTATGATATCCTGTGATATATTATTGTATTCTATGGTAAAATTATGACCTCTCGTGCACAGAAAGTCAAAATTTAATTCCAAAATATCATAATATGGGAGAGATATTTTTGTCCAACCACTTTTCAATGCACATTTAATGTCTACAAATTTTTTTTTTTTTCGTTTAAAATTTAGAATGACGAAAATACCCTTTCTTTTTAGAAAAAATTATAACGTCTCGTAGTACATTATGACATCCTTCGTCAAATTATAACTTTCTGTACGTAAGATGTTATAATATGGGAGATGCATTATTGTCCAACCAATTTTCAACACACATTTAATACTTCACTTTATGCCTTTTAGTAGAGCCCACTAAGAAAAGAAAGAAGAAGAACAAAAATCTTGGCCTGTCAATGTAGTTGAGACAACCAACTAGGTTCTTTCCGCACAGAACCCAGGCAAAGTTGGATCAGCTTCTCCTAATTTTGCCCCTTAATGTAATTCACATAGCATTTACAACTTGGCTCTTATGGACGTCCATCTTGCACATACAGGATACTAGTGCTTAGGGAGGAAGATTTGTATAAAAGCCAACAATGTGCTAGTTGCCGTGCACAGTTTCGGATCCAAAGGTTTATTTTGTTGTCTTTCTCCTTTTATCAAATTTATATAAATTTGTTGGTGTAATGGTGAACCCTAGTTTTTAAAACATCAAGAGTTTAGGAATAACCGTATGCATTATTTATATATTCATAATTTGTTTAAGATAATTTGATGAAAATGTACAATTTTGTAATGGATTTTGTTTAATGTTCTTTATGATAATTTAGGCTTATGACAAATCCATCCTCGAGGAACTCATTCAATTAGAATTTCATAGGCCAAAACTTTGCATTCGATTGACCAAAGAGTTGATTTTAATGGATAAAGCTTGTCTTGTACATTAAAGTAATAACTTGGATCTTTCAAAAAATAGTTGCTAGATATTTTTTAAGTTTGCTTGTAATATGACCACTGACCATTGCATATAATTAGCGTCCAATACACCTGATGTGTTTCTCCTATTCCTTTATCTTAGATTGAATTAACTTTTCCTCTTGATATGACTTAGAATCTAACCATTTACTTGGAAATTTAATTGAATAAGAAGGAAGTTGGTAAATTAACATGTGCAATGCACATTAGTTAAATAAGCTCAATCGAATTTCCTCCATCATAATAATTAAATGATAGAATCATGTGGAAAAGCATCATAATATTAGATTTATGCTTTGGTTTTTAGATTTATAGTATAGTACCATATGAACCAAATATTTGATTATCAAAGACAACATTATGTGAGAAGTTATACGTAAAATTCATCATCACATCCATGACTTTAAATAGGACAGGAGAATGGGAAGGCATGTAGAACTTTCTATAAGAGTTATTCCACTTTGCCATCATGTCAGATCTAAATCGTGATATGATAATGGAAAAATTGTTTATAAGAGTAGATTCACTTCATTCTCATGCTAGATATGCACCTTGAATTTGATTCGATGCTTGCATAACTCTTAAAAAAAAATTATGTTGCTTTAGCATAGCTATTAACTAAATTACCGTTCCCATTGAAAGCATTGGCCAAGGTCTAATATATTGCATCTAGACAATTTCTGAATGTTGATGTGTCAACCCATGATGTGATGACAAATAAGTTAGGTTTTGGATTCAACAAGTTCAACACTTTTTTCATTAGATAAAATTTGTAATATATATATGAACCAGAAGGAAGGCTTTTTAAGGAAAAAGAGGTGTCACTATCAAAAATCAGCCTGTTAGTACGAGACAAAATTCTTTGGTGAAAGTCAACAATCCCTTGGTGAAGAGATTCATGGAGAGATTTCCAAGAAAAATCAATTCTTTAGAATATCTGATGCCGATGAAAGTCTTCCTCAGAAATTCTTCGATAATTACCGAGGGATCAAAAACTTTCAACGAAAAATTTTTCTTAATGAAACTAAAGGTCATTTGTCAACAATTGATCATTTTCAAGGAATTTATTGATCAAAATGCACTCAAAAATCTCTTGGTAATTACTGAGGGATTCATCGAGAAAATATCTTTCACTAAAAATTGACCAATTGAATAATTTGTAAGGAAGTTACCCCTCACAAATCTCTCGGTGATAACCCTTGGTAGTCTCTTGGTGATGGTTTGAGATTTGTTAAAAATTCTCTTGATAAAGTTTCCATCTAGTATTCTATTTTTCTTGTAAATCTCTTAGTAAAGCTTCTACTTAGAAAACTATTTGCAAATATAGTAGCAGATTTATATATATCCTAATTCTCAATATATCAGTTATAATTAATATTTATAATACAAATAACACAACAAGATATTTGAGCAAACACATTTCAAGTTAACTTCTACAAAATATAAGTTTAGTATCCATTAAAATTTCAATCCATAAGCAAACACAACACTTCAAAATATTAGACAATTCAACTCTAATTAGTATCTAGCATCAAACATAAAACTACACCTAATAAGTTCATAATCAAACATCAATTATATGAAGGATCGGTTGGATGGATATTTGACTCGGTTTCTTCTTATAGAGGAGATGATAACTGCTCAGATGATGTGAAATCAAGACTAGAATAACAAATCATGGCTTCTCTCTATATTGTAGGTTCATTAAAGTCGCTATAATATGCTCCTATGTAATCTCCATGAATCCTTGGACAGCAGAGTTGACGATGGATGCACTTCCTGAAAGATCGTCTGGTTGAAAGTAAAGCCTAATCTAGAAGTCTTCATGAGTACACCGGATGAATATGCATATGGCCCAAATCCATATATTTATTTTAGAAATATCTCCTGTGGCTTTCACCCACATAGTAGCATCAAATGAAGATTATGAATCAATCTCCAATCTATACTTTTCTGTAAGAGCAGCCTTATATGCCTCCTGCAATCATATATTAAAAAGATTCCGACTTTTAAAAAAAATTGAATAAACAAATACCTTATTTATGGACGATATGTATAAAAATAAAGAGCAACAATAGTTTATCTATTAATGTAGCACCTCAACTCTATAAATCTGAATATCTAAAATCTATTAGACATTTCTCAAATTCGATAGAGTTTATCCTAAAATTATGACTTTCCAAAATAGCAAATACATAACTTGTTAATAATGTGAAATAACCATTCAATACTTATAAATATACTTATGGCTATATATATATTAATGTATATTAATATATAAATATATTTAGATATAAATTAAGAACCTACACTAATGTTCTTGAATTTTACATCCACGAATTCTCCTATCCCTTTCTTCTTGTGGGTGCGATAAAAAAGTATTGCAATAGGAGGATCTGCATCATTCTTTTGAGCCTGTAACAAATTATTATATCATAAATACATGACTAAATATAAACATCATTGATAATAGATAAATACTTAATAACTTATCATCCTCCTTTTGTGTGTCACAAAAGGAAGAGAACCTCCTTAATACTTTATGATCAATCCCTCCTTTTGCTTCATTTAGTTTTTTTAGTTAGCTTTAGACTTCTGCTGTCACTTATCTTAATTTAAGCTAATACTTCTGGCATAACTTATCCCATATCTCTTACTTCATCCAACTTAGATAAACTTTGCTGTTCATGTCTGTAAGTGTAGTTTATAGATTAATTCATTCTTTTAACTCATCAACACATTTCTTTCATACCTCACTTATCATACCAGTAAATAGACATCTATTAGTAGTCATCCAATATTTCTAATGTTATGATCTTCTATTGGAGATCATCTATACCTTGCCTGCAAACACATCGAAGACTTACGCTTTGTTATCATAATAACTTACTCACATTATGAACTAAGTAAAAGTCTAATACATCACCTTAAATGTGCGTAACAACTCATCCTTGGTTGTTTGCTCCATCATTTTCCACAAAGATCAAGCTTCTTTAAAGCATTGCTTTAGCCAAATACTCATTTGATATGACACCTTAGGCTCGACGAATCTATAGATAAGCCATCAACCAAATTAGTCATATAAAATAACAGCAAAAATAAATGTCAAATAAGAATTTATAATTATAAATTATTTATTCATTTTCACTATGATGAAATTTTATCTACTTCAACGGTTGGCTTGGGGCCGACTGGTTCGGACCTTTTATACAGACAGGATCAACTGAACCCACAGTATTAGACATATAAGGTGAAGCACTAATAAAGGGCTCCTCTACGAGCAATGAGCCATGCTCGTTAGCAAATGGAGGTGTGTCAAATCACCTGCAGATAGATCATTGTGGGTATCTCTCACTATCCCCATCATGTTCATCTTGAAGTTGTTGTTAGGATGCATCTCTTCCTCCACCACCCTTTCGATCAAGTCTGGATACTTCATGTGTCATTATCTTTGTTCATGTACAAGGGTAGATCCATATATTACATATCATGAATTTAACTTAATATCACATATGTTATTTATAATAATATAATACAAACCCATAACTTAGGCATGGATTAAATAATCAAAATAATATTTGATAAATTATGATCAAAATTATCCAAATATATATAATTATTTAATGATAATACATTACATCATAACTAAATTTAAATATGAATAGCAACATTATATAAATCAATCATTATCGTTATCACACAACTCAAACTCATTTTCTTCATTATCAAACTCATCATCATCTTCAAATTTTCTTCTTCCTCATCCTTTTCATCTTGCTCTTCTACCATTGCTTTTTCTAGTCTTTGCCGTAACTTACATATCTCGTCATCATTAAGTATTTCATACTGAGAGAAATCAACTAGCAAATTGGATACATCAAGTTTTCGTTAGCCTAAACTATAGATGGATTTATGATATCATCTTTTTGATACACATCAATGTTCGGAGATACATTATCATCAACTATATCCACTGAAGGAATATTAAAGAATTCCTGACCTTAGTTTTAAATGTAGCCCACCAATTATGTGTCTCTCTATTATTGTATGAATAAATGATGTAATATACTTATTGTGTCTATACAAAAGGCTCTTTGATATTCAATTGTGATCTGTGGTGCACATCTACTAAAAGACATAGTAACAAAGACAACTATAATAACTAAAATTTGCAAAATAGGGATTTGAATTTCAATGGCCATAACTTTTGATCCAGAAGGAGTTACAGGATCCATAATATATCAACCGAAAGCTCGTTTCAAACTCTACGATCATGAATGGAGTTTTCCGTTCATCTCAAATTTGGATCCAAATTCTATCATTTTAGTAAATTTTGGGACTATTTTATGTCGAGAGTCCATCTTTGGCATAATTTCATATTTTATTTTTATTAATTTATAGAACCTTGTTAGGATTGAGACACTATAAATATCTTATTTATATTATTCGGTTCTCATCGATAAAATCATAGGTTTATTTCTCTAGTTGGAGTCAAAGATTCTTCATAGGTACCTTGAAGGATTTCATCTTACATTAATCCTTATTCTTATTCGTCAATATTGCATCAGTATATCTCTTAATCTAAAAAGAATTTGATAGAGTTACAGAAGATAAAGTTCATATAAATATTAAAATCTATCATCTATAGAATTTAATTTTTATAAGTTATTATACTAGTCATGTTTATTTTAAGAAAGTGAACCGTATTAAATTAAAAAATAAATCTGACTGAGCTTGAATAAGGACATATCTTATTTTATAAATATAACTATGTAACTCAGTTTTAAATGAACAATGAAATTGAAAAAGATGTAAAAATTTATTTTACCAATTATGAGTAAGAACATATCTTATCCATACGATTCCATTAGTAAAGGCTAAATGCCTCATTTTGCTCTGTATCTTATACGAATCCATGTTATAACAGTAGATTAAATACCTCGATTTTCATATTATCACTATTATATTGCCACTAATACTCTCAATTCTTATAGTGCTGGTACTAGATTTCAATATTATTAATTTTTTTTAAAATATTCTCTCTAATATTTTTTTTATTTTAAAATATCTTATTAGCACCAAGAAATTCATCTCTTGGTAAATCTTCAAGGAACAAAACTTTTCTCACAAATCCCTTGGTGAAAATTAATGAAGTAACCACTCATTGATCCCTAATAGATTGTCGAGAGAGTTTCAAGAGATTTAGTGAGGATAATAAATTCTTCGCAAATCACTCAAAGATTCTTTGGTAAATTTGAATTTTGAACGCAACTTAACATTCCTTAAAAATCTTTTTCTAATCCCTTAGTAATTTTTCGAGGGACAGTTCCTTTAGTGATATCCCTTGTTGAAAGACTGATTTTAGTAGTGTGTATAGTCTCATTCCTAGAATGAATATATTAATTATATTGGAACCTATAATAGTTGATAAATCATCAACATCTATTAAATACTTCTTATTGAGCTTTTAAGTTCCCATTGAATGAAGAGCGTTCCAACTATCTCATTTCATTTCTATAAGAAAATAGGATAGAGATGGGATGTGGAACTTTGAAATCTATCAGCATGAAAAAAAAAGAAGAAAGAATGAAGAAAGAAAGAAATAAAAGAAGAACAAAAGGAGAAAATGAAAGGAAATGAAAGTAAAAGGAAGAAAAGAAAGAAAGCTGAAGGGTAAAAAAAAAGAAGAAGAAATAAAAAGAGAAAGAAGAAAACAAAGAAATGAAAGAAATAGAGTTAAAGTAGTGGGGGGAAAGAAGAGAAAAAGAAATAAAATAAACGGAAGAAAAAAAATCAAGAAAGGAAAAAAAAAAAATGAGAGAGAGGATATAGTATTAATAGGATAGGATGGTACAATATAGCATCTCGTTTTATCAAAAGATTGGTACACTCTAATCGACATGATTTAAGACCTTGCTTGTTGTAAAAAAATATGTGCATGTGTGCTAAGATTTTTTTTCTTTCTTTTTATTATTATTATTATTTTTTAAATTTTAGCGAAGGGGGCTGCAAACCCTCATGCTTTGCACATCCGCTCTTTAAATTTGTCAGATGCGGTTCGTGTTGATGCTTGCAGCCTTCCTAGCTGGTCCGTTGGAGGTCTATGATCAAATGCTTTTGAGTTTTTACAGCACCTAACTGATGCTTCTTAGTCGCACGTGGCCCATTCGTTGCAAACACACGTGGCATTCAGCAAGAGGGCACGTACCATGTTGTCGTCTGGAGGTGTTTACCGGATTCACTAGTACGACCAGATGGCCAGACTGCTGCCTTCTGCCGTCCAGAGTCACAAATCCTCGGAGGCGCGGGCTGGTGGTTTTGCCGCCCGATGTGAGATTCGCGCACTTGGGGAAATCGACGGTCCAAGGTCGTTGTACCAATATACTTTTTAGACCCCACGTGCGAGTCCGGATACCAGCAATCAACATAACCGTAAAATAATAGAAGCTCATGAAATCAGATATCTTTACTACTTCATATGTAATTGGATCCTGGCGTTTGGCTGGACTACAAAACCTTAGCTGTCCTGGCAGCGAGAATAACAATGCTTAGAGAAAAGGTTGGAAAGCATACCACCATCCACTGGGCGTGTTCTCGGTTCTAGTCACCTGGTGGTGGAAGAAGGAAGCAGCTTATGAGATATGAGAGGTCCGTTTTGGCCAGATGATACTCTCTTGCCAAAGCACAAATGGTTTTTGAGACTTGACCCAGAAGCAGTCAATGCCAGACTCGTTGGCTTTGCAATAGCATGGGGATCTCCAGCTTGACTGGGCAAGAGATGGCTTAAGCTTATTGTCAGAAATAATTGGATTTGAAAATGATAATTCATGTGCTGGAAGTTGAGAGTAAATATTCTGTTCATGTAATAAGTCAATAATTGGCTTAGCTCAATTCCATGATTATTGGGTTTAAAGTTTGGAGCTGGAAACTGGAGGCTTGTTTGGTATTACTTTAGTATTTGTTTCCGCCCAGTAATAAAAAAATGGGCTAGAATGAACAATATATATGATGAATTTTTTTTATTTTCTAAATTATTTGTAAAGCCCTTAGACATATTGATAGTAAAATTTTTATTTTTTTGATAAAAATATTATTTCAAAAATAATAAAAGCAAAAGCAAGTAATAGCATATCTTTTGTTCAAATGCTTTCTTTAGTTTCAATCTTCATATATTTGGATTTTCTCATTTCAATAATAATAATATATTTCTGTTGCTGCCAAAATTCAGTCTGGTCAGGATCATTAAGAAGATATTATTGGATCCGCAGTTATAAAAATGATTGTTTTGAAATTGTGGATCAGCACATAAAAAGAATAAAAAACAACTCATCGGATTGGCTCCGACCGAGTCATTCAATGCCTAAGCCAGATCGAACTTTGGAAGAACAGTTACAGAGAGAATATGATAAAGAATTATAGCATACAATGTTATCTTGTTTTGGTCGACTCATTTTGACCTTTTCAGATTAGCCTTAAAATCAATCTTTAGGAACTTGGCTTATTGGAGCTTGGTCTTTGGGAGTTTGGTGGAGCTAGGCCTTCTCGACTTTCTGATGAGCTTAGTCTTCTTAGTCTTCTAAAGTCTGTTTTCTGATGGACTTGATTGTATCGGTCTTTCGAGATCAATTTTCTGATGAGATCAATTTTTTCGATCTTCTTGACCTTCTCGATCTTTTGATGAGCTCAGTCTTATCGATTTTCTGATGAGATCAACTTTCTCGACTTTATAATGAGGCCGATTTTCTCAGTTTTCTGATAAGATCAGCTTTTTCGGCCTTCTAAGATCAATTTTTTGATGAATTCGACTTTCTTGGCCTTCTCAATCTTTTGAAGTTAGCTTTCCTGATGAGCTCGACTTTCTCGACCTTCTAATGAGGACGGCTTTTTGACCTTCTGATGAGGCCGGCCTTCTCGATCTTCTGATGACCTATGACCTGCAAGAAGAAAGTTAAAGAGTATGATGGATGAGAGCTTTGAATTATAGAAGTCTCTTCCTCTTAGAACTTGTCTCTTTTTAGGTCCCCTAGCTCTGTTTATATTAGGTGTGGAGCAAGAATCTTATAGTCCGAGGTGAAAATCAGAAGATGAGATATAACTCTATCATTATGAATCATTACCATATTTCTTTATTTGAATTTAAATTTACCACAATCATCCTTCTGTTTCTAAATTCATCTTAAATACAAGAATGTAACTACCCAAAATTTAAATCTTTATAGAATTACTGGCCACGTGTCAACCAATGATAGAAAGATTAATTTATATGCTATATCAATTTCAATAATTAACACCATATACTAATATAATAGAGAAAATATGCTTCATTGGGCTAAAGTAATAAAGATAAATGTAACAATTTTATTAATTGTTATCACATTAAACAACTAAAAATAAGGAAGGTTAATAGCATTGACTTGTACATAAAACAATCTTACTAAAAAAAGGAAGATTTGAATATTATAAATTTCACAAATAATTAATATGATATTATTTAATAAAGAGGTTTGTCTTGCTAGAAAAAGAGATTTGAATTTTAAAAAGTTAACAATTTTTTTTTATTTTTATAATATTTAAATAATAATAATGAAATACATATTTATTCAAAAATAAATTGTTAGGTCACCGAGAAAGATGTATGCTAACATGCGTGAGGCATCTCCTACATTATCAAATCATATAAGAGCGATGCTTGGAGATACAGTAATCAAATCATATGTCAAGTGATGTTTGGAGAAATAATTATCAAATTATATGTTAATTCGTCACTTTTTCAAGTGGATTATGGTTGTCACAGACGGTGATCCAATCCGTTTTCCCAATAATGATCTCTTCATCTGCGTAAAATGGGCTCGATATTGACATAATTGGTAACCAACAATCTTAAGCGTCGGATTAGATTTTCTGTAACGGAGTCCTAAGCCGTTACATAATTTGTAAATAACATCCGTTTTTTTGAAACAAGAATCGGGAACACGTGACTTACGGGACGGTGACGGGACCCAAACCCGGGGGTTTAAAATCACCGCCCCCTCCCACTGGAAACCAAGTGCGGTGTTCGGAGGTCCCCGTCGGATACGTCCGGCCCCCTTGGTCCACTTCGCCGCTCTCTAGACGTAACTTCTTGATCTATACATCCAAGATCGAGATCCGGACACCGCCACTGGTGGAGGCGGTTGCCGGGATGGAGGGCGCCGATTACCTGCACCTGTTCGTGGAGGAGACTGACTGGTACAACGGTGTCGTTCTCGATGCATTGATACCTGGCGGTGCCTGGAAGCGCCTCCCCGCCCTCTCCAGTCGTGGCTCCGCAACTACATCGGCGGCACCCTCCTCTACCTTGTCTCCGGCTTCCTCTGGTGCTTGTATATCTACTACTGGAAACGCAACGTCTACCTTCCCAAAGGTCTTCTTTGTCCCTCTTTTCTTTCCATAGTCTTCCCTTTTTCTAATATTTGAATCCCTACCGTTTTCTTGATGTTTCTTGTGAGATCTTTCGTGAAGATGCTCTCCGTAGTTTGCTTTAGATCGGTGTCTTCTTTTGTTCAGTTTCATCGTTTGGAACATGTCCGTTGGATATCGGCACCGTGATCTTCTCTTTCACCAGAAAGAAACGCGAATAATTTCTGTCCGTGTTATTCTTTTTCTTGATTAATCCTTTTGTTTCTTCTTGAAATCAGAACGGGTGGTTTACCTGAATATGGGAGTCCTACATGTATCATCACACATTCACACCTATTAGTAGTGCCTTTTTCTTTTCTTTTTTTTTTTTAAAAAAATTGAGGATATGGGGTTTCTTATCTTTCTGTCGGTCCCTAATCTTCACATTGGTTATCTTCACGCACATTTATGTTTCTTATGGTGGGACTGGCAGTGGCTATGCCTGATTTTGGCTTAATGTGGACTTAGATACGCAATGAATGCTTTGATTGGCCAAAATTTCTATCCACGCTACTGAAATTGCTGTATGGATGAGCGTTGAAGGTTATTATGCAGCGAAATCTGCATTGCTGTGTTATCTATTGCTTTATTTTTGATAATTAATCATGCTGATCTCATATGTCTGTGGATGAGTTTTAGAACAAATTAGGGCTGTTAATAGCAGTGTTATGTTGATAGACTTAATTGATTTATAAGTAGATGTGAAACCCAGGGTCTTTTGTATTGAAATGTGAGACTCTATGAACTCAGCCAGTTGGCATCCTCAGGGCCTGGATTGCACCATCATGCTTTTGCTATGTTAATCTATTGAATGATTCTGGGGATATAGGGCAGGATGGATGTGAGAATGTCATTGTGATGGAATTCTCGCTTGCAATTAGGACATTAAGATTGTGAAGAACTTTGGCTTTATGATTTCCCTATTAGCCAAATCATTATCTTCTTACCTAATAGTTGGCTTGCTGCTTGTAACTGTTAACAAACAAGTAATCACGTTCGGTCATGGGAGTTTTAGTAATTTCCGGGGGGATTGATATTTTTGACGTTGGTAAGTGAATTTGGTCCACTAAAGTATCAACTGCCCAAAAAACTCTGACATTGAATGTTTCTTTATAGGGTCGCTGAACTTGTTTCTCTCTTAGAAGTCTGGAAGAGTCATCAATGCCCTCTGTTCGTTGTGTCTACATAGAAGTACTATAAGGGTGATAATTTATTGTGGGTGATCCTGATCCATAAGACAATTCACCTTTAGTTTTTCATTTTGTCTTTCCCACTTCTTTTTTTTGATAACTTTTTCTAATAGCATGACTGATTTCAGCTGCCACCGATGATGGTAGCAACATTAAAGCCTTCACTCAGGATTCTGATCACATAAGTTTAGTTTATGACGACTTTCCAAAATATAGATGAGTTGAAGTTTTCGGATTGTTATTGGTGCAGGGAAACAGATATGCATCCACTGTGGATTGTGTTATTTTGTTCCTCACTTTGAAGGACAAGAAAAGTTTTATTTCTAATCTAACATTATACATATTTATTTTCAGTGGACACAGAGGTTTGAATTATGCGATCAATGTTCTGTTTGAAGCCTTTTCTCCTTGACCTCTTGCTCTATGTGGTTAAATACTGCTGTTGTTGCTGTCATTGTTGACATCATTGATAATATGATATTGAGAAGTGTTCAATATTGAACAGGGAGATTGATCATTGCTGTAGAAGTTTGAGTTTCCATAATTGTGATCTATTAGATATTTCCTAACTTCATTTAGTTAATTGTTTTTTCATGATTACTTATCACCTATTTATTGAATTTGCATTATAGAACAATATTGACGTGGTGTTCATCAGTGCTCTGGGATAATTTTTCAAAATTCTGTCACATTGTTCTCTGATTCATTGACTTGTCAATATGTTAAATATGTGTTAATTCTTTTCGATTTACACGCTTCTCTGTGATCTTCTTGTGATAAATGGGTAGTATGGAAGCTTAGTATAATCTTGATACTATTCTCCAATTTGTATATAACTTGACTTAACACCTTGCTGGAACTTTTATTACTAAATTAAGGTAAATTTGGCTCATAGAATGGGACAGATTTCTTTTCGGGTAATTGATGCACTAATCTGTTCTTTACTTTTGAACCCCTTAAAATACTTATCTTCAAGAAAATGATTATTTATATTGAGTCTATTTGTCAAAGTGTTTTCATGAGGATTTAGCATTTGCTAGGAACATCCCTTGAGAAGAGTCGAGTCAAAAGAAAGAGAAGAACTAATTTAAGGCGAATCGTTAAAGCCCCTACTCTAGGGTAGAGAGCTTGCTCTCTAGGAAAAGGTGTTCAAAAAAGGGAAAACTCACGTTGCTTTCCAAAATAAGGTGTTTAGAAAAAGAAAGACATGGTGGAGCTAGGAAGTTGCGGACTCATAGCCTTTGGAGTTCGACTAAGATGAAACATGTGAGTCCAGTAGCAATGTGAAATCTTTTGTTTCTTTAGTCAAAATCTTGCACAAAACAAACTAAAGAAAAAAAATAATGGAACCAGGGAAGTCCAAATAAGAGTGGAGTGGAACTCTAGGGTGGAGATGCACCCAAAGGTTCCCATTATATGGTAGTATAGACAGGTGCAAACATGGAGATCCAAAAATAGATGGAGAATTGTTAGTTCCTCTCTCTTCTTTCTTAATTCCTCTCTCGTCTTTCTTAACCATAAATCTTGAGGCTGTGTTTGTACGTCAAATAGCTAGCTGGGGGTTAGATAGATTTAACCATTGGTAAGTGCCCCTGAATCTACTAATCACCTGTTAAAGTTACGTGATGTTTGGGTAACATTCTCATGGTTAATCGGATAAGTTATGAAGAAAGTGAAAATGTAAAAGAGAGAGAAGAGAAAGCTGTGGTGGTTAACTTTATTACACCTTCTCCAATGAAATAATGTTAACCAGACTAAGTGGCTCTTGGATGAGTTGATTGAATATCTTTAACGCTCACTTTATAGAGTGTTTGGCTAGTTAGATTGATAACCTGCCCTTAACCAGTAGATAACCAGCAACTAAACACAACCTTGGTCTCTTTGAAAAATTTACCCTGTGTGTATGAGTTATGAATTATAGCAAAAGTACACTATTGGCATCCACAATAAATGTAGACATACTATTCTGCATTTCAGTTTGTTTCATGTTGGTTTTTTTAGATCGTAAAACTTTAGTCTCTTTATGTATATCTTTTTGTCAGTGTTGCATGGATACGGTCACAGGAATTGGATCCAAACACATGTCCAAGTGTTTGACTTGGCAGATAGAGAAAAAAAGATACGAGGATACACAGAAAAATAATTTTGGCTAAGACATATATTTAAGTATCATATAAAAGAAATTTTAATATTATAAGATCTTATTTGTTAAGTTTTCTAAATATAGATGATCCTTATCCAAACTTCCAAGTTATCTTAAGGATTTTGGAAAAAATGGTACTTTGTAAAATTATTTAAAATGTACATTCTTATCCAAACTCCGGAAAGGAACAAAAACTCACTTTAAGTATTCTTATGGTGGATCAAACTAATTGTTGGAGTCAACTCAACCAATTTCTAGAAACTGGAATTAATAAACCTTTATAAGTATCCAAGTGTGCAACATGGATCTAGGAGTTGGAAGTAAGTGTCGAGGTAACACAGCTTTTTTGTATCATGCACATGTGCCTGAAAACATATGGTTGCTTGTGTATGCATGGTGTGTGTGTGCACGTCTCTTTTGTCACAATTAGATAAGAGTTAATTTTCAATTATTTCCCTCAATTAATTTCTTATTCATTATGCATCCTCTGAATATGTTCCTAATGTCATATTCACTGCGACATTCTTTTTGATCCTTGATAGGATTCATTCTGTATCATCTATTCTCATTTTCATTTTTCCCAGGTCATTTTGCAACCTTTCAGCACTTGTAGGTGTATGCTGATAGACGTTGAAATTCCATGCATCCTTTCAGTATATCAAATTTTAGCATTATGTAAGCTGTTGTCTAATTACCTAAAATTTCATAGATATATGTGTGAGTTATATGATTCTCTTTCTAAATCTTCATAAGGAACCGGCAACACCTTGAATAGTCTGTCATGTGTTGAGTTGTAACAGATTTTTGAGGCTGAATTTGTGAATCTGGCAATGCTCTCCCCATTACTAAGAATTTGCTTAAGTCCCTATTATCTGCAAAGAGATTTTTACATGTTTGACATAATATCTTTTACAGGTCCACATAGATGGGCTCCATATAAAGAAGCTAATATTATGTGCCACTTATTGCTTTCTCTTCATCTCCTCCTCTCTGTCTTTCTCTTGCATTCCTTTTCCAAATGGTAGGCAGATGCCCTCCCTCTTTTATTCCTTTTGCCAAAATTTGCATATTTCCATTATGACATACTATTTGAAGATCATTTTTGTTACATCTGATGTGAAATGTCAGATAACTAGCTTTTTAAACGAGGAAGCATTTTAAAATGTGGCAGAGGAAAATTATTTGCAACTTTTGTCCTTATGTCAATTGAGGGAACATAATTGGACTATATGAATAGATTAGAAAGGCTTATTTGATGCTTGCCTCACCTCACACATCAGGGCAGGCTCTTAAAACAATTGTTGAGGCTTGATGCTTATAATGTGATGCCTGAAGCATGTCTGCTCCTTGTGTGATACCTTTTACAAAAAGGCAGATTTTAGTTATTTTCACAGCAAATGGGAGATCTAGCCAATTCTGTAGGTCTTCTTTATGCACTTAAATTCCATATTCCATCTGGTTGCTGTACGCTCAAGATTTTCAGAGGCATAAGAATAAGATAGTAATGAAACAAAACCATTTATTTTCAATATATTTGCTTTAAGATCTTAGCACACGTGGTCTATTCAATGTAAGATCCTTACTAATCAATTTCCAAATAAAAAGACATATTACTTTATTGTGTCACCTCCTTGAGATTCTTATACCACATCTTATACATATTCTTTTTATTACACTGATCCCACTAGGTTTTAGCCAACGAAATTAGTTTTGAACTAAGATTATGGTCTTATCATGGTCAAAAGCAAACAAACCCGACATGCAACATGTAGCATAGAATAGATGATCATTTGTGCCTGTTAGGGAGCAAACCTTGTAAAATAGCTAATGGTAAAGGAGAGTCATTGAGAGAAATTACTCTAGGGAAAGGGTTAATCTCGTCATTGTAGACATTTTGTATCTGATTGTAGGATATTATATAGGGAGGAGTAGGATATTATATAGGGAGGAGTGTTGCCTATGAAACAATGAAAACCTATTATAGGCCTAAGCATTCTGGTTTTGATAGACACAAGCTAGGCCATGGGTTTACTTGGAGTCTCGACAGAGGTCTTTATTTCATTCCTTCATAAGTGTGCATAAATTGGGACTCATGGATTCATAATTGAAAAGGCTAATTATGGGTTGTGTTCTTTGTTTTATGGCAATCTGGAAAACATCTTGGTGATATTTTGCCAACCCATGGTTATGATGGTTTAGTAGGCATGTTCTAGATCTTTTAAGGATCCTATATTGCTTTGACAAATTTTGAAATCTTTCCTTCTAGTTGTATCTATAGATATATGATCCAGGAGGATCATCAGACTTGATGTGGATCACGTTGGTTACTACAGATATGGCCAGACAGATTCAAGAATAAGTCTGCCACATTAGGAAGTTGAGTCGTGAGCCAAATTTTGGAGGTCATAACTTCGTTATACGATGTCCAATTGAGATAATTTTTTTTTTTCAATTAGATAACTTTTCAAGATCTACAACTTAGGTCCAACCTCCTAGGGGTTAAAACGGACTAAAATTTCATTGTCAGTGCCCTGAAATGGGCTAGTCAAAATGAAAGTTTCCTTTCGGGAAAAGATTTTGACTAGCCGTATCCCCTTATCTGAAAAGAATTAGTTGGAGCCAAGAAGACAAAGTTGACGTAGAAGTCGAGATCTACCTCCTATAGAATTTCAGTTTTTTCAAGTTTATTTTATTAGTTATGTCTATTTTAGGAAAGTGAATTCTATTAGAACTAGGAGAGAAATCTGACCTGAATGGTGCAAAGACGGATATCACCATTATAAATAAGAGCTATGTACCTCAAGGTGAGGATCATCAATGAAAGAAAAGGAGATGTAAACCCTACTTTTGCAAATTTTTCATTTTTTTCTAAATTTCTTTTGAGAGATTCGAGTTGAGTGGATTGAGGAAATTTTTTCTTCTCCCTAATCAGATTAATAGGTTACCAAGAGGCAAATTAATTGCCTGTCAATTTTCACCAAATATGTTTTGTTTACTTCATCTATATTAACAAGTGGACATTTATTTATTTTAGTTTGGAACCTTATCGACAATGTTATGCTCCTATTTTTTGGATTTACTGATGTATTTTATGTGAACATAACATATCCATGTCAGACATGTTTAAACATAAAACTGCCCCTTGAAGTTCGAAATGCTTTTAGCCATATCCTTCCCCATGAGCTTTGTATTTTCTAAGAAAATTCAAACATTGACTCAGTATTTTTTTGCTTGACAGATACAAGACTTGTAGACATGTATAATTATTGATTTGAATTCAAGAATTCTGATAGCAGCATCCTAGAATGTAGGGACAGCTGAGTCCTATACTTAAATCCTAAATTACACCAATATTTGGGTTGTGTCCTGTTGCCAAAGTTCATACAAGCCAATTCAACATTCTTAAGGCCATCATGCACTGTAATTTGTGATATAACTAACTATTTTGCTAAGCAACCATGACAATTTCCATAGTTCAAAAAAATCGGCAACTTTCTATCCTCTTTGCAAGTTATTTCTTGTCTACAAAACTAATTTGTTGCCACTGGGAGAATAAACTCCTCCAATGTACTTGTGGAACTGCTAAAGCTAATCATCAAATTCATGTCACTTGTTAGCATATTGATCTGTGGCTTCAAGTGTATCTAAGTGGTATACCAAAGAACTAGTGCATTTCATATTACAACTAGTTTGTTCTGTATTTTTGACTTGCATTATTTGCTGAACTTCTCCATGCTTATTGAAGAGTGTCTTAACTTCGAATAAAGGGCATACATATATATGGATTTTTCAAGCACAAGGGCAACACAAAGAGGAAGAATCAGACGTTTGTAAAATTGTTATTAATTAAATTCATTAAATTTTCACAAACATGCCGATCTTCGAAATTACAAGCTCTTTTTAGGACTTCTATGATTAAACACATGCAAACAGTATTTTAGCCATTGAATAGGATAATCTACTCACACCATATCGTATGTTAGGTTGTAATATATACTCTGAAGAAAAAGGAGAGTTCCAACATGAACAAACAAAAATAAATAAAACTTGCTACTTTAAAATGCTGAACGTATGCACCTAATTAATTAGATGCGATTAAATCAGATTATCCATGCATACTTATTTATCAACCAAAGGTTGGCTCATCTTAAGCTTGCAAGCCAGCCAAAATCTCTCTCATAACACATGGAGACACATCAAACTGCCTTAATGCCTTTGTTTTTTTTCTTTTGGGTGTTGCAAGGGTTGGGATCCTTTCCACCACTCCAGTGCCTGTTGTTATGGGATCTCATGTACCATCATCAGACATTCTTCGTTTACTTCATCTCATTTTTGGATGCAAGAGTCATCCAATTATCTTGAACTATCCCTTCTTTTTGGGTATAATTTAACAATTCTGTTTTGTTAGCTCTTTCCCACTCTTTTATTGATGTGTTGATCTGTGCAATGACAAGCTTATATATTTTAGAACTTCAACCTGTTGGACAATATAGTAAGCTGTGAGTGATTATACTTTCAACATCATTTTGCACTAATTCGGCTTTGATTTACTACATTTGTAACCAGAAGATTTTGACCATTTTTGGCTTTAGTAGGTTATATCATCAAATTTAAGAATAGAAAAAATTCTTTGGAAATAATTTATACCTTTATTAGATAAACTGCTATGCATGTTTCAGTTTAGCATGCCCAAACCAGTGCATCATTTTCTATTTTCTCATGTTATATTGAGAAGTATTGTCCGGTGCCAAGTTATTAAGACACTTTTCATTTGGTAACTTTAGCTTCTCAATTATCTCTGGAGCCACCTATATTTTATTAAGTTACTATCTATTATCTGAATTATTCTATGAAGTTTTAAACTTTTTTGAGATATTCTTGATTTCTTCTTTTGCAAATGATTCTTCAAATTCTTATCAAAATGAACTACTTGAGAATAATTTAGTGATTAAAGGATTTTATAATTTATTCATTGCCAATACTGTTTCTTAGAGTCTTATGGATTACAAATCAATATTGAAATCTGTTGTTGGTGATAGTGTCCTTTTTGCTCTTTTTATTACCCTTTCATATTTTTTAAATCAATAAATGGGTAAATATATTGAAACCTTATACATTCTATTTTTCCTAGTTCTAATGCAAAATTTTCCTGAACTCTTGCTAAATTCACAGCATTCATTTTGCATTCTAATTCTTTCCCTTAGCCAAATTGTTCTTGTGCCCCCAGCCAAACTTAGACTTCTTACAATAATTTCTTGTTAAGGTAATAAGAAGTCCTAATGGAATTAAACTTTAAAGTTTATGGTCTCTGCGTGCTTGGATGAAAATTTAGCTTTTTGTAGAATTCCTGCTCTTATGACATGATATGGTTTATCTTGTCATGTTGGCTACTCCAGGGTTAGACTGCTTTGGAGACAATGTATATGTAGTGATTTTCCTGCAATATTTATAGGGCTCATTATTATTTATATTTCTCCATAATGAGTCTAAGCAAGTGGCATCTTCGCCTTTGATAAAAATTTTCTAACACTGCTGGGTTTACTTGACATTAGAGGAGAAGCAAAAAATTCACCAGGGTTGTACCATGCAATCAACTGGAACTGATCATTTAGTTCATTTGATTTCATTCTAATATGTTTCATGCAATTTTTTGGTCATAGCTTATTTTATTCTAATTTGTGATTTATTATGTAATATCCGTGAAACACTTTCTTGAATGTTAGTGTTCATGACTTCCTATGTGGTCATGAAGAATACATTCCATCACTCATTCTTTGCAATCTTTTATCATGGGAGCATGCCCTAGAAGTCCACATCTATCTGATCTTAGGCCACGCCTTTTTGAAATCCTTCACAATTTTCTATTAGAAGAGGTATTAGAAGATCTAATCCAATCTGTTAACTCATTCAATACATCATTGAATTCTATATCCACAAGATTTTGAGCCTGCCACTTTCATGTGGCTTGCACAGGGTGATATCTGACCCATTCCTTTTTTACATTCTCAAAGGTTGGACATGACCAAATGATGAGTACCTTTGATTGAAGAGAATTGAGGTCTACTAGTTGTAGTTTGTATTGCTCTTGATGCATCTTCAGTCAGCAGTCACCCTGCATGATGATCTGACAGATATGATACATTTAAATCAGTTCAGGGACATATACCTTTCAAAAATAAAAAGGAATCTGTGTACCCAGACTTAATATTTCCCTCCAATCTTTAGTTAACTCCTGGGATTTCTTGGGAGGAATGATGCAGCTGGCTTGGATGTGTCTTTATTGCTGCTTCTTCCCCTTTTGATAACTGTTGAAGTCTCATATTGTTTTGTTATTAGAACATTTTTGTCATTCCCAACTTATTCAATGGGAACTGAAAAATAATATATCACTGCTATGCTATGATAAGCTGAATGTTTTTTGTACTAACTACAAAGTGATGCTTATTCTTATCTTTGGGCTGCCATTTGGATATATGACTAATGAAAACATTGTTGCCATGCTTACGTGTTTTAACCAGGTTATAGACCAAAGTTTTCATCTTTATGAAGGAATACTCTCATTGATGTGACACATAGGAAAACCACTGAGTGATCTACAGTTTTTAATCAAGTAGTGACTTTG
Source organism: Elaeis oleifera (assembly GCA_000441515.1). Lineage (NCBI taxonomy): Eukaryota > Viridiplantae > Streptophyta > Magnoliopsida > Arecales > Arecaceae > Elaeis > Elaeis oleifera. The sequence goes on from KE504660.1 coordinate 782,276, forward strand.
TAACTTTAATAATTTAAATCCTTGGTGTTATTCTTTATCTGATGTAGAAGTTTGCCTTTAACATTTTCACTAGAGTTGTCATTTATGTGACCTTGCTTTTACCTGAATATTGAAAATAAGCTGAAATGATAAATTTGTATCCTTTCTTTCTGATAAATGCTTCTACTTCTTCCTAATGTCAGTATGTGGATGATCTTATGTGATTTTGATTGAAAATAGTCATTCCTTTTGGGATTCCAACTTATTCTTAATATAATTTTAAGCATAGCAAAGTAATAACCTTTTGTATCCCATAATGCATTACAACAATTTCTAGCCTAATTGAAACTTTTGTCTTGGTGCAGATGCTATACCTTCAAACAAAGCCATGCTTTTGCAAATAATAGTTGCAATGAAGGCTATGCCTTGGTATTGTGCTCTTCCAACACTTTCAGAATACATGGTTGAAAGAGGATGGACCAGATGTTTCTCTAGTATAACCGAAGTTGGTTGGCCTACCTATGTTGCTTATCTGACAATATATTTGGTCTTTGTGGAGTTTGGAATTTACTGGATGCATAGAGAGTTGCATGACATAAAACCATTATACAAATATCTTCATGCAACACATCATATCTACAACAAGCAGAATACACTGTCACCATTTGCTGGTAAGTTTATATTATCTGTAGACTTGAATTATCTTAACCAGTTTCTTGGAAAGTTAGGATTATGTGATTATCTGTATTTCAAACTTATTGTTTTGTGTGGTTTGCATTATCATTGTCAACAGAATTGATATTAAAGATAATGCAAACTACACAAAACAATATCATCATGGTGCAGTTCAAATTATCATTGTGCAGCTTAATGCGATCTACACAAAACCAGTTAAGCTGCATTTTATTTTCTATTAGATTTGCGGCTTAACTGTTGGGTATCACTAGTTAAAAGAATAAGTATATTCTACATATAGCAATATCCTCTGAAATTTGCAGGCTATGCTGGTACAGGCAAATTGATTAATTTGCTCATGCACATGCACACATGCACACACACGCATACCAGGATGTAGGATGTCTCACTACCCTATGAATCCTGTAAATAATCAGTATTCACTGGAAGATGATGTAGCTAGATAATTCCTTGCAAAATTAAGTAATTCAGAATGAACCTGTACCAGATAAAGGTAAACGTAGAGGTGACTTATTAATTAAGGACAAGTTGACAACCATCAGTAATGCCTTGAGCACTTAGCTAGGCATATATCTAGCAGCAGGAGGCCACGGTGAATCCAAAAGGGTGTTCATGTTTCTTGTTTGATATACAAGTGCATATCTGGATGTGAGATGGATGTATTAGTGTTTCTGAAGCTATATGTAGACTAGATAGGTAGGCAGTCTTGCCAGATGTCACATTACCTGATTGCGAAGGTATACTTCTAAAGTTCCACTTTTGTCTTACCTTGTAGGTTGAAAATAGAGAAGAAGAAGAGGGATTTTTGTGAAAGAATGACTTGTATTTGTTTCATGTTACAAGAGGCTCTATATATATAGAGCAATAAAGGTCAGGTACAATGAACTATTAATCACCTAATGATATATTTTCTAAACAGGATTTGATATGTTTCCTGTTTAGGATTATACAGATCTGATATATATCCTATTTAGGATTATACAGGAAATATTCACATAATATGCTATATAATTTAACATATTCTCAACACTTCCCCTTAAGCTGGAGCGTACACGTCATATGCTCCAAGCTTGTTACAAATGTATTCAATCCGAGAGCCTCTAAGGGATTTAGTGAAAACATCTGCTAACTGATCATTTGAATTGGCGAAACTGGTGGCAATACATCCTGATTCAATTTTCTGTCTAATAAAATGACAATCCACCTCTACATGTTTTGTTCTTTTGTGAAAAATCGGATTTGAGGCAATATGAAGGGCAGCTTAATTGTCACATGTCAACTTCATTTGTTAACTTCATCACATCCCAACTCTTGAAGAAGTTGCCTTAACCAGATAAGCTCACACATTGCAAGAGCCATAGCTCGATATTCTACTTCCGCACTTGATCTAGCAACTACATCTTGCTTTGTACCCTTCCAAGAAATTTGATTTCCTCCAATCATGACACAGTATCCTAAAGTAGATCATCTATCTGAGGGAGAACCTGCCTAGTCTGCATCAGAGTATCCAACAATTTGTGAGTGACCCTTGTCTTCATATAATAGACCTTGTCCTGGAGCTCCTTTGATATATCAATGTGGATTACTGCATCCCAATGACTACTACACGGAGTCTGAAGAAACTAACAACACTTACAGTAAATGAAATATCTGGTCGTGTGATTATGAGATAATTTAAATTCCCAATTAGTCTTTGATATCTACCAAGGTCTTTAATGGCTCCCTCTGTTCATGAATAAGTTTGACATTCGGATCCATAGGAGTGTCCACATTTGCAATCTAACATGCCTGTTTCCTCTAGACCAGCGGCAGCAAGAGAAGCCGAGGGAAGACCAGAAAAAAAAATCTGAACGGCAATAAGAAAGACAGGACCGCACCAGGAAAGACAGAACAACAACAAAAAGGGCGATAAAGATCAGAAAAATCTGAACGGCAATAGAGAAGAGAGATCACCTAAAAAGAAGGTGAGGTTTTGGTGGTTGGTGGCTGTGGATCAATATCCACCACAGCATATATGGTAATAGGCGACGCTATATAAAGCATTTTACGACGCTAATAAGCGTCGCTATTTTGTTTTACGACGCTTCAAAAAGCGTCGCGAAAGCGTCGCGTATGTTTGAGTGGATACGAAACGCGCCGACGCTTTTTAAAAGCGTCGTATTTTTTTTTAACGACGCTTTAAAGCGTCGTAAAATAAAATTTTAGCGACGCTTTATAGCGTCGTTAATGATAACGC
>KE504660.1:800624-827584 GCA_000441515.1 Elaeis oleifera
AAAAAAGTATTAAGAAAGAAATAAGAGTCCAAATATTTAAATTAGGTGGATGAATAGAATCATCTGCCCTTTCTCTTGTGTGCACTGCCACTTATGTGCCAAGATTTATTTTTAAATTCAAAGTACAACTTGTTTCTAGTAAGAATGAGGGAAAGGGTATGCTAACAGCATGGATTTTGGATACCAACTATGTTAGGGAGAGACTTGTGGCGGTTGACCGTTAAAGTCAGTGACATCGGAAGGAATATTGCATCAGCTCACCATGGGTCGGTCTCCTGTTAGAACTAAACCATCCTTCCCCGCACCTTCCAGCCACCTTCCCTGCGCCTTCTAAAGAAGATTAAACAAACGGTCCCACTGCTGCTGTTTGTGTATAAGACCTCGGCCATCCTCCTTGGCTTCCGTAGTCCTTCTTGTCCTAACGAGCTTCCAAGCCTCGACTCTTTCCAACCTCCTCTTCTGCCCACTAAAATCTCCCAGCTTTTCTATTCCTTCTTCGACAGAAAAAAAATATGGCAGCTAAAAGGCTTCTTGATGACTCCGATCAAGACAAGGATCGGTCGGAGGACAAACGGATGCGGCGCCTGCCTTCTTTCTCAACGTTCGTAATCCTAATACCCTTCCTCTGCTCAACCTTTTTTCTAATGTTTGCTGGAAGTTTTCTTCTTGTACTGAAGGAAAGAGCATGTTTTAGAATCTGAAAAATCGTATCAAGACTTAATGAGGTTTTGAATTGAAATACATAAATAAAAACAGTTTTCTGTATCATTCTTTTGCGTATTCTATATCTTCTCATGGGAAGAAAACATTTTGATGTGTCTTTTCTCATAATTTCATTGTTGAATATAGATAAATTTAATAACTAAGTTATGAATAAGAATGAAAATTAACTAGATATTTAGGCATGACAACTTAGTAATGACTTGATATCATAATGACTACGTTATGATATCATTTATGCAAGCATGACTTGATACCTTGCAAATCTTACTGCTTGTAAGCTCATCCGGTAAAGATCATTCAGTTGAAGCGTCTAGCTTTTCTACCAGACCATACGGTTTCTGGGCCAATTATATGGAGTACTTTGCAGTATAACCCAGGAATCAGGCATGTTGTTATGTTTCCTATTGTATCATAACATAAAATTATTCACAATTTTGTGAAATCCTTTTGGTGAGTGTTTATACTCGTTCGCCGTATATATTGTTTCTATACGTGGTATCTTATGAGATTTTAAAAGACGATGGCAAAATCAGTGTGGGGTTTATCTGACGTTTTCTCCTTGCCGTCTGACAGGGTGATCAGAGAGGCCATGATGGCGAAGTCATTGCAAAACTTGTTTATGGCCTTGGAACCACTGCTTCGCAAAGTGGTATGACGAAATCTCTTACAGGGCATGCTTAGATCATCAAAAGATTTTACATTAATTAATGAGCAGTGCTTGTTGTTGTGCTCAAAAAAAAAAGTTTAGATTTACTTTCTTCCATCTGACATCTTCGGGGGCCAAAAAAAAAAGAGAGTGGGACCCATTCGCCCATCCATTGTTATTAAAATTGTTCCATATACCACGTCTATATGTTTACATAGCATGGCCTTTTAGCTTGAGCAAGAACTGGAACAACCATGAGTGTGGCAAAGAAGCAGAGGAAATAGTTGCATCAATGTTTATTTCTTCAAAGAACTTTATTTTAAGCTTGTTTACTGTATTCGATTAGGTGCAAGAGGAGGTGGAACGCGGACTAATTCATAGCACGCGTCTACTTCACAGGTATAGCACGCAACTCTTCTCTCTACATATTTTTGTATTTCTTTTATGAGAGGTTGGGTATCCTATCTCTTTGCTCTATTTCTTTGTTTCTATTCTTTAATTCCCTCTTTCATCTTATACATTCTTGTAATCCTTTCTTCTAATAAAAGTTGGGCGGTAGTTCTCTACTGCTTTCCTTTTATCAAAAAAATGGTAGAATAGTTCATGTATCTTTTAGTCCCTTTCTTTATTCACCTAAGGTTAATTAGAACTATTCTGAAAAACCAAAGCATGATTAAACCCAATCCTAATGACGAGTTCTAAACTTTCTTTTTTTTTTTAATTATATATTATGAAAATTGATTGACCACGTTGCTATGAAATTCTTGTACAGGCCTTCGCCTTCACAAATGCACATTGAAGCAGCTGAGCCACCAAGAATGAAACTAATCTTCCAAAGACAACCATCACTCCCGGTCTTCACCGGAAGCAAGATTGAAGACGAGGATAATAACCCTCTCCAGGTCCTCCTCGTAGATAACCATGACAGAGAAATACCTCTGTCCTCGATACCATCACCTCTCAAAGTAGAGGTGGTGGTCCTCGATGGCGATTTTCCTTCTGATGATCTCGAAGACTGGACAAGCACCGGGTTCCAGAAGAGCATAGTAAAAGAAAGGACAGGAAAGAGGCCATTGATTACAGGAGAAATCAACCTCACACTAAGAGATGGAACTGCTTCCATCTCGGAGCTCACATTTACCGACAATTCGAGCTGGATAAGATGCAGGCACTTCAGGATAGGTGCAAGAGTTGTGCCGGGGAGCTATAATGGACCCAGAATCAGAGAAGCCATGACCGTAGCTTTCATGGTTAAAGATCACCGAGGGAACGTAAGCATGCTATATATCTTTGCCAGTACTTTTTAGTATCTCATCCATGTCATTTCATTGATTAAATTTTCTTACACGAGCTTTAAACTATAAGGCGTACTTGGTTCCAATTAGGAAATAAGTTGTAAGAGGAGGAAACAGAATCTAGTCGGGATCATCATCACCACAGTCTATAAAGAGATGATGAGCTTGTGGGCCTTTTCAAAGGCCCATCTAAGTGGGTCTTGTTCAAAGCCTCGTCGGATGATTAAAGCACATAGAAGACTCGAAGTCTACAAGATGATGCTTGTAGCCTTCTAATCAACTTCTTTTGCCATGGTCCACCATCCACTAGTTAGTGCCAAAGGGATGCTTGGACTACCAATTCGAAAGTAACATGGGAACAAGAAAGACAGTTGGACTTCCGATTTGAAATAACATGTGAACAACAAAGATTTACATGGCCATAATTTCTAACAAAAAAAACTTCAACATCTAAAAACCGAGAAATTGACCAGCTCAATTAACATCATGTTCCTATACAGTGTACAGGAAGCATTATCCACCATCTCTCAACGACGAGGTATGGCGACTAGAGAAGATAGGAAAAGATGGGGCATTCCACAAGAAGCTACAAGCTGAGAATATTAAGACGGTCCAGGACTTCTTGAAGCACTTGGTTATCGACCCTGATCAACTCCGCAAGGTAGAGCCACAACTTGATCGCCAAATATACCCAATGCGAAAATGCTATTTAGATTTCCATATTATCTAATTTATTCTTCTTGTTCCTATGCATCAGATATTGGGAGTTAATATGTCAGACCGGACATGGGAGGGAATAATTAGTCATGCCAGAACCTGCGACGTGGGTAAAAAGATTTACTTCTGCCGTGGGCCCAGTTTTACCCTTCTCTTGAACTCCATATGTGACGCTGTTGGAATTATGACTGAAGGCATGATGGTCCCGCTAAATCATCTCAACAGATCTCAGAAAGTAAGCATTCAAATCATCACAAATTCTTGTCCTCTGTTTTTGAGTAATAAATTCTTGCTCTGTGTTGACAATGCTTAACATCTGTATACCTGGATTGTTTCTCAGACTTATGTACAGCAGCTGGTAAGAGAGGCGTATCAAAACGGGCTTGAGCTGCAAGAAGCTGATGGATTGCCCAATCCTAACGTTCCTCTACTTCAAAGTTAGTAAACCATTAGTAAATTCAATTATCTTTGTTAAAGTTGTCCTCATATTCTTCAAGTCCTAGTAGTTCTAACGCTGATGATGTTTTGATAGATGAATCAGTGCATCAAGGTGGGATGGAACCATTGCCATGGAGTACTGTAATCCAAGAAAGTGCTGCATTCGAATATCAAATTGGGGGTTTTGATGAGGCTGGAGCTCCTCCAAACAATCTGCAAATTGCATTCAGTAGTCCTGCCCAAAATCCAGCAGGCTTGATGCCTCCAATTCCATGGAATCATGATTAAATGTTGGGTTGATTGTTTGATTGAGAATGACATCAGCTGTTGTTTAGCCTTCCTAAGTTGGCAGCTAAGCTACAAAGAGCCTGTCAGATTAGTAGTTGTGATGTACATTATAAAGGATATAACAAGTTGAAATTAGGTTCCTGTCAGCTGCCCTGATTGCTTGCATACAATAAGAGCAATATCAGCAAGTAACAAGAGGCGCTTTTTCTTCTTATTTCTTTCCTTTCATTTTTTTTCCCCTTCTCTTTTCTTTCTTTGTTTTTGGTGGGTGTTGTAAAGGTCGGTGGGTGGATTGATGTCCTGTACAAGTGTTAGGAAATGTCTGTTGCATTTGTGCTTCTCCCCCACTTGTTGTTGGTGAATGAAATTTGGATCATGGAATCATTCTCTCTGCCAATTCAAGTTAATCAGCTATTCCTTGTCTAAAGAATGTTACTTTTTCCAGCTTTTAAATCATTTAATCCACTGCAATTACTGTTTCTAGGTGTTATCCAAATCCCTGTAGAAGGTGACAGACAAAAATCAGGAATTATTACACTCATGGGGTCGATTGATCTCCTCCATCCTTTACAACAGCTCTCTTTGATCACCGCCTTGTTTTCTCCAAATCAGTCAATTACTTCTTAACAAGTACTCCCTTTGATCGCTGCCTTGTTATTTCCTAATTAGCCTTTTACTCTGTCACGGTGGTACTTGAACCTAACCTACACGGCAGCCAAGTAGGCCTTATGTTGTCACATGCAAGACTTCCAAAAAGAAGTGTACGGTCTTGCTCTTAGACAAAGTTAAATTGGAGCCACATGCTAGCATTGCTATGTAATATAAACACGGTATTCCTCTTTGCATGATTGCGGTCTTTGCGTCAAATAAATAGTTTAAAGGCAATTCGATCAAGGAAAGTAGAAAACAATGAGAATGAGAACAAGATTGAACCCAAATCATTTTTATCCAACAAGATTGTATGTCAGTTGTAATCTTTTTCCTCAAAATTTTGTACCGGCAAAACATTTGTCCAAATTCCTTGTCAGACAGAGGATCCACTTGTAGTTGTAGGCCAATCAGACAGCAGCACAAGAGCTTCCCATGGTGTAGCCGGTTTGACGGTAGACAACCGAGCCGACACACCTTTCTTAGATCCGGTCGGAACCCGGCGGGATTTCGGATCAGGCTTGCCACGAACCAAATCCAAATCCACAATCCTAATAAAGGGTCGAATCCAGTCAACTTTAAGCACCCACATTCCCACCCCTTCCTCGCCGCCGAGGTGGATCCTGTCTTCCGGTCCCTTCGCCGCTCGTGGCGGGCCCCCACCACCCTCCCTCGCCCCTCTCCTTCGTACGGTTCTATGTTTCCAACCTCCTCCGCCTCTCTCTCATGACGTTTCTTCGATCGAAAGTCGCGTGCGAAAGGGATCTCGGCCGGGCTTTATGAGTCCGCGGCGGCGGAGATGGGCGGAGTCACGTCGTCGATCGCCGCCAGGCTCGCCTTCTTCCCCCAACCCCCGTCCTACACCGTGAGCGCCGACGAGCCCGGCGGCCGCCTCGCCATCCCCGAGCTCGCCTCCGGCAGCCGCGGCGACGTCGACATCCTCCGCCTCCGAACAAGGCGCGGGAACGAGATCGTCGCCGTCCACGTCAGGAATCCCCGGGCGACCGCCACCCTGCTGTACTCCCACGGCAACGCGGCCGACGTCGGCCAGATGTTCGATCTCTTCATCGAGCTCAGCGCCCGCCTCCGTGTCAATCTCATGGGGTCGGTCGTCCGTGCCCGAATGCTTCTTTTTGGTGATTCTTCGTTTGGGATCTATTTTCTTTTATATTTGATGTTTGATTTCTTTGATTTCTTGTTTGGAAGTCATTCGGTCTTGTCAATGGTCAATCTTGGTAGAGAAATTCAAGCTTAGAGAAATCTTCTGAACGTACCCGAATTACTATAAAAAAAAACGTTAATACAACCTTAAAAATATATATATATTGTGAATGCTCTTTTAGCTATTCACAATATCGATGCCATTGCAAGTAGCGGAAATGTTTGATAGCGAATCTTGCGTAGGTGGTGTTAACAGTTCACTGCTCCCGAGGAAATAGAGTCGTTGGTTTGAGTGAGAAACGGGACTTTTTTTGATGGATGATTGTGGGAAATTTCACAGCTATTGGGGCAATTTTATTAATCCTGGTCTCCTAGAGAAGAAGAATGGATGCCTGGAGCTGGTTGATTACCCTCCAAAATTTGCTTATTTTCCATTCAGTCCTGCTAACCAAATGTACCTGGTGCATTCCTTCGCAATAGTTTTTTCATTATCGTAAATAAATATCTAATTGGTGGTTCAAAGTTTGTTTTCAAGAGAATGGATTTCGCAGTGTTCCACATTTCCTCATAAGAGTCCAGTATACTCTCTGTTTCCTAATATTACTTATATCAAGTTGTTAATTCATGCCTTATTGGAACAAAAGTCAGCAACTTGTATTATTAAAATATGAATAACACATGGTAACAATAGTGGTTGAGATGGAGGAGATATGGCTGATACCATCGAAGAAACTTTAGGCAGGTATGAGCTTCTCATAAATATTTGTTTAATTGGCCTTAGATACTAAATGAAGACAAAACTCATTGTTAGTTAATGATGAGGGCAATCATGTATGCTATCGATGCCCTGCTATTTTTGTCCTTTTATCTTGCATTCGATGGACTATAAGAAGTAATGGGCATGAATTTTCAAAAGTTTGATACCCAAAACTGAAAACATCTTGAAACATAAATGACCAAACAAGGCCTTAATTTTCCTTTCTTTGTTTATTGTATTTTGCAAAGTGGATCATCTGTGACTAAGAAATGAAACAATGGAACAATTAAATGATCTTTGCATTTCATAATACTCAAGGAAAACATAAATAAATAGATAAACATTGAAAACAAGTATGTTAACTTTATGGAAATATCTTTACGGGAAACCTCCTTTTGTGAGAACCTTCCTAAGAGATGACTGATGCTTCTGCTCAATCAAACCTGATTAGACCTTCAGGTTTCTTGGAATAAAAATCATAAAAGGAAATTCCTGAAAGACTTCATACCCAATATATTGAATTGGATTCTTCATTCAAATTTTAAACCCTGTGACTATTAGCTGGGATCTTGTATGGTGAACTTTAGAAATGCATAGATGATTGAGATTTTGCATGCATTGGATGGATGCCACTCTTTTCTTAATTGAAGTGTGAACAACCGATATTTTCTCAACAAGAATGCTCTGCAGAGGACTATAATTCAGAATAGCTACTTGCTACTGGTACCTTGGAAGGTATTCTCGGTATGAAGGAAGCTAATAGTTGTTAGAAGGTGGGGAGAGGCCTTATGTTACCCCTTGATCCTGTATTACTTTTGTGACCACTCTCCTTCCTTTTCTGGGAGATGTGCTTATTCTGTTGCATTCTTTAATTTCTTAACAAAATCTGGTGGGTCCCTCCTTTCCCCTCAAAAAAAAGTGTGAAATTTCATATAACCTCTCTTTTTTGGTCCCTTGATTGATGGTGTCTTATGGCCTCAACGGCATATTGTGGTGCTTTTGAGCTCTAACAGATGTCTGTTTGCTGACCCAAAATATAATTATCAGTCCTGCTTGCTTGAAGCTTCTGAAAAGTAAAAAGTTCACATTCCAGCATCCAATATCCGACAACATTCTTTTATGCTCCTAACAGATATTCTATCGTTTATCTTTTCTAATGCCCCATCAGTAATGTAATTTTACATACATTATCAATCAAATTTCCAGATATATGACTCAACATGAAATCAAAACAATATGGTAAGTAGATTGCTACTATAAGAAAAAATATAAATTGTGTAATGTTGCATTTGTAGAAGGGGAAATGGAAATGAGTCCTCAATCAAAATTAATAGGAAAAAAAGGCTTAGTTTCTTTCTATTAGATCTACTAGATGAAACATGGAAGATAGATGAATATATATCTGATGGAATTGAAGTCAGGTCGATGCAGTGAATTTCTTGAGGTGATGCCATCAATGCATCTTTACAATTTAAGGAAAAATTTGTATAATGCTAAGAAGGATTTCAATGTTTTAAGGAGGAGAATGTTATGCCAAATCATGGATCTAAGCACTTAATGTGAATATGAATTGGATGAGGACGTTAATATGTATTACTGACTAGGATAGGTTGAAGGTTCAATATGTTAAAGGAAGCATAAGAGTTTCACCATTTCAATCAAAGTGATGGACTATTGTCTGGAATGGCATAGGCATTCATTACAAAGACCTAAGGAGGTCTTGGCAAGGAGATATGCTTGAAAGGGAGGAGGGACCTTATGTAATATTTATCAAAATTCAGAAGAAAGATTTGAAAAGGCTTGTCATGGCATTGGACATAGCCTTAATAACATATGTCGGCAAAGAAGGATTCTTTCTGATGGACTCCATCTGATTCAAACAATGTTTTATTGTTAAAAAGTTTGGTTGCTAATGTAAGTTTACTGGGGTCAAAATTATCTTTTGCAAGTACTGTACTGAAGTATAAGTGCTTGTGATGAAATTCTGTTGTTGAGATGCAGATGTTCTGTCAGGCTACCTCCAAGTAATTGACTCCTTTTTAAGAAAAAGACAATACTGAAAAATGGTTCTCATTGGTCAAAAGCACTAGTTAATGTTGTTGTTATTGTTGTTGTCATCATTTACTAGCCCTTCTAAAGGTGTCTGTTTAAGCATAAGTTTAATAGTGGGCATGTTGGAAAGAGTACTGTGGTTGAAAGGGCGAATTTGATGATGAACTAATAGGCCAAAAGTTGTGCTTGTTTTGCATACTTGTGAAGATAAAAAAATAATGTCATAAAGCATCACTGCATGTTAATTGGCATGCTATTTATCCCAATACTAAATGTTTAGATTTGGAATGGTGCTTTTCAGGATGTACATGGCAATGTGTACCTGGTTTTTATGATACCATGTGGCCTAAATCTGATGCATACCGACTGATATTAGCAATACAAAGGAATTCTCTCTTAGGGGTCTACTTTTGAGTCCAAATATTGTTAGGAAATCCTATTAAGTTAATATATTTTGGGCCCTCTGATATTAGAAGATGTTGTCCCAGAGCTTAGAAGCTAGAAGAAGGAAGGCCATGCTACATTTTATTTGAAATTTTAGGTTGAAGGGGACAAGGGGTGTGTGAGAAAGCAGGAAAGAGCCTTTTTTTTTTTTGTGAGGGTTGTTTTTGTTGGGCGGGGGGGGAGGGAATCAGGGTTAAAATTAATTCTTTCCAGTATAAATGAGTCCTCGGTTTCCTTATGCATCATTTTAAGATACAGTTAGTGCAGGACAATATATTTAGCATTAAAAAGCACTATGGCCATTCTGTTAAGTCTTTATGTTTACCTTTAATTGACTATAGATAGCGTTTGTTCACAAGTCCATGTAAAGGGATTGCATATGATTTGCTTGTATCTTTTTGTGTATATAACTACATGGTATATGCCTTGATTATCTTAATAAATTGGAGCTTCACCCCTTAACAACACAATTATCTTTACATGGTGTATAATGCCATCATGCCTGTAACTCTTATACTGCTGTAATGGGTGCCAATCATAGATCAAAAAAAATATGGAAAGCTATCCTCACTACCTGTATCAGTATTCTTCTAGTTCCTCTTTAATGATTTCAGTCCATTGAATCTCTATACCACTATTTATTTAGTTGGTTAATTGTCTTAAAGCTTACCACTCGTCACCAGTGTTCCAGTGCATCTGATTATGTAAATGTGGTAGGAAGCAAATTCTTATGTGAAGTTACGATTCTTTGTGCCATTCAGTGTTTATTATAACTTAATGTGCTCCTCTTATCTCTCTCTTTTTCTCATTGCTTTTATAACTTGTTCACTAAAAAACTCACTTTTAATTAGAACTGGAGTTATTCTCACATATTTTGCTCTATAACTTTTTTCATTTTGATTTCTTGATTATGCATGTTACAGGTATGATTACTCTGGTTATGGTCAATCTACAGGGAAGGTTGGATACTGTTGGTTATTTGGGTTAAATTTACATGCTATTTGGTTCATATAAAGAATATATCACGACTGCTATTGCTCTGGCAATTTCTTTTGATATGACACTGTTCATTTGTTCATGAAACAGCCTACTGAATATAACACATATGCAGACATAGAGGCAGCATATGATTGCCTCAGGGAACAGTATGGAGTAGCAGGTGAAGATCTAATTCTCTATGGTCAGTCTGTTGGTAGTGGTCCTACCCTTGATCTGGCATCCCGTCTTCCAAACCTGAGGGCTGTGGTTCTACATAGTCCTATCCTTTCTGGACTAAGGGTGCTCTATCCAGTGAAAAGAACATATTGGTTTGACATTTACAAGGTTAGAATTCAAACAATTCAGCATCTCATCCTCATTTAATATTGTGAATAACTTCTTCCCTTCTGCAGAATATTGACAAAATTGGTCATGTGAATTGCCCAGTCTTAGTCATTCATGTAAGCATTCTACATCCTTATTCCTTAAATTCCCTTTTGTTTATCTCTAGTTTATCATGCAAACTTTTCACTCATTTGCATGAATATGTTTATGTTGTTGTGCATGTATGTTTATTAATACTAGTAAGGTTTAGAATTGTTGAGTCATGCTTCCTATTTTTGCTTCCTATCCTTGGAAATCAAGGACTAATAGAGTATATAAGTTATAATGCATTGAGCCATCTGTTCAAGCCATTGATGCAATAATCTAAGACTTCTGGAGATTCAATCCGCTTGAACCATTCATATCTTCCCCTGATCTCCATCTTGCTTCCCCTATTTTGTTCTAATTACTGTTGATAATGACTCTGGGTCTTATCATGCTGGTAACAAATGGGTATTTGGTGCATTGCTTTTACATGTATTCAAAAGCAAATGCTTGGCATTTTAGATCAAGAGACATAGTGCATGGCTTGGTAAATCATCTAAAAACCAAGGAGTTACAACTTGAGGCTAGCCTTGAAAGAAATCTAGAAGCACAATTTAATTGAAAAGTAAATTGCATTACGAAGATCTCCCTTATGGAAACCTGCTGGTGACAGTTGCTCAAGTTTTTAAGGAACTCTTTTATGATACCATGACCTATCTTGGGGATAACTATTGCTAAAGCTGGTAATCATCAAAGAATTGCCAGCTTGAAACCTTTTACAGGGAAGAATGCTATAGCTATTGGTAGAGTCGTAGTGGAATATACGGCAATTAAGATGTTGGTCTCCTTGCATGGAGGTGAAGTTTCCTTGTGAGGAGGTGATGCAGTTGGATTGATTTCCTAGGTAATCTTTTGTTTTCTAAAGCTTTAATTGAATGGGAGAAATATTGATCACTGAAGTGTTTTCCACTAACCTCAAGGGTGATGTCATCAGGTGTTAGAATTGCTTTGAGTCATAACTTGGGCTTGGGAACCCACATTTGAGGGTTTTTGCTGAAGATTTCCTAAGTGTGAGAATGTTGATGGTGGTGCAGAAACTCTATTAACTATTTTGGATAGTTGTTCATACAAGGGGCAAATGATGAGCAACTTGAAGCATTTCAATAAAACTAGTTGGAATAAACAACTCATAATATCATACTGGATGGCTTATATGATAGCTCAAGGAAATATGGGGAAATGCAGGAATTGCAGTTAAAAGTTGCTAAAGAATGATGTTGCAAACGAGAAACACTATTTTGTTATTGAGCCTTGTCAAGGTGAGATGGATGTGATCAAGGTAATCATCATATATTGCAAAGCGAAATTTGGCTAAGTCATGTTGTTTTAGATAAGGATTGGTGCATGCGTATGCGTGTGTGTTTTTTTTGGTTGGTGGGGGGGTTGGAGTTAGAAACTTTATTTTAAACTAGAACTAACTTGGTCTTATTTACATGCTCTAATATTAGGGTAAGTTGTTGGGGTCTTAGCTTCTTAATACGGGCTTTAGTATAGTTTTGTCAGGAGTCAACTCCTTGAGGGATTTCTGGTCTTGTATTTTCTATTTTTCTTCTTTCCTTTCTGGTAAGGACAGGAGTTACTGAGTCATGTTTCCTACTTTAGTTTTCTCATTCTTTTTAGTGATATGGAGTTCATGAAGTATGATGTCAATGGGCCATTTTTTTCAGTTGATTGAGGTGATATACAAATTCTTGGAGACCGAATCCTCTTGAAGTTATCTTCTCTATTCGTCCTCTTTTTTCTTCTGTTTGCATTTATAGAGAACTTGAGTCCTACAAGAAGAAGTGCAGAAGTACAGTCAAAAGAACCTAATTTGGAAAAGAACAGGAATGAGGTCCTTAGCTTGCTAGAACAAAGAGGGGAGCCTAAACAGATCGGTATCAACAAGCTTGGTCAGTTTAGCTATCTTGAACTCTTAAAAACAAGGCAACTGGCCTCTTGCATCAGAAAAAAGGAGCTCAAGGTAGAAATGAAGGCCTAAGAAGCAAGAAAAGCGAATGGGCCAAGTGGGAAAGCCCCTGGGTATTGTAACACAAAATTAGTTAATAACTTGGATTTCAAATGTTAAAGATCTAGCGATCTGATTGCATGTTGGGGTTGTTTAGGTTATGTTATAGTAGTGATAAAGAGCTAGGACTTGTGGTCAATAGAAAGAACAAATATTAAGTGCAGCACGCCAAATTTTCCATGAGTGTCAGACCTGTACCTTGTTCTTAATGGGTGCACTGAACATCCTCCTTAAATCCTTGCATTTGTTTCTAAAGGAGGGCCCAGAGGGTTGGGGGATTCTAATTGTGCTAGTCCAAAGTCAATTCTTGCGGCGACAGCTTGCTCCGAAACTAAGTTTTAAGGCAAGATGTTACACATGATGGTAATTTAGAGAGTTTGAAATATTTATCTCTACACTGATAGCTCCATATCTACATACCATCATTATTCTCACTTTTGCTATATATGTAAGTTATTGCAGAGTTTGGATCAATATTCTGCTTGACCATTTCAGACAGCTTAATGTCAATCTTTTGGTTGGTTCCCTTTGTTTGAGTAGATAAAGAAGGAAAATAACGTAAATTGATACAAAATTAACTTTCATGAACACTAGAATTATGCAGCATTCCAGTTTCAGCAGAATGGTTATATGAACTCATAAGAGAGATTGCTAGGAAATTTCTTCAGTGCTGTGATAAAATTCTGTAGTCAATTTTTTTAATTAGCAGCAAGTTCTCATGTGAATTATGAATTAGTTAATTTCTAGAAATCATTTAGGAACTACTTGAAGATAGAGGATATAGCGATTTTTAATGTGTTCTTGAATTTTGCTAAGTTGTTTAATATTGATATGCAAGTTCTCTCTCCCCCTACCTCCCTCCCTCTCTTCCCCAGGGTACGTCGGACGAAGTTGTTGACTTCTCCCATGGAAAGCTGCTCTGGGAGCTTAGTAAAGAGAAGTACGAGCCACTTTGGCTAAAAGGTGGTGGTCATTGTAATTTGGAGCTTTCCTGATTACATAAGACATCTGAAAAAGTTTGTATCAACACTTGCAAAGAATAATCCTACAAAGAACAGTTCAGCAAGCACAAAACCAAACAATGATGATCAGAGAACGCAGATCGAAATTGAAACATCAGAAGATATGCACAACGCCCATGACTGTTCTGATCTCTCAAGGAAGAGTTTGGATAGTCAGATTGGAAAGTCCAAGAACATAGATCAGCCTGAGCAATCACGGATGAGTGTTGACAGGAAGAAGGGAAAGGCTTGTTATGGTGATGACCACTTTGCCGCATAAGCCAAGTATCATAGCTGGAGAGCTTCTGCCTACAGTTATAGAAGGCTCTTCCGAACCGGCATCAAAATTCTCTGTCCATGTAACTTATATGTTTGCTTTGAACATATTCTGAGTGTTGTATTCTGACATGATCAAAAGAGAAAAAGTCTACACCAGATCTATTGATTGGAAGGACGTTTTCATTGATAGGAGCCGGCACAGTACGTGCACATTACCGATTCAAGTGAAAAGGGTATTTTAATGGATGAATGTGATCTTATGAGCTGATGACCATGGTGAGATTAATTTACTTGTAAATTGATAAATATAGTTCCAATTTGCATGATATACTTGTTTACTCCTTAAAACGTTACGCGATCAAGGAGTGGTGTGCTTTCTAGAATATATATGGACATAGATGACCTCACAATCTAAAATGCAAGTGTCCGGGCATGCTGGTTAATTAAATTATATAAAGGCATAAAATGCTATCATGGGGTAATGCATCTTTCATCTGACCTAATATGAAAGATAACTGCAGCACCTAGGGAGTGGTTCTCAGCCGTGGCGATAACTCTAATTCATATTTTAGGAGTAACACTTATTTGCACTTCAAACCCAAAGAAGAGAAAACTTTAACCCTGTGGGGGCAAAAGTTTGAACATTATTATCTACTCAACTAAAGAAATTATTATCTAAATTAAAAGTCTGTAGAGAGACAATGATATGGAAGTTCCTAAGCAAAATATTGGAGTGATATTTGGTCATCCATTGAATGCCACATTTTTTTTTAGTCTTGCTGGCCACCGAACGCTTGCATGAATGGTATCATCCTTGCCTAAGGAGGCATGGGGATGTGAATTTGATTCTCGTTGGAGTCAAATCCCAGAGGTGTATAAAATATGGGGAGGGTTTAGGATAGAAAAGGTGGCAATTAGCCTTTTTCAAACTCAAAAAAGAGTTGAAGACTATGAGGAATGGAGGATGGTCGTAATTTTAGCTCCAGAGCTCACTAATAAAACTCTTAAAAGAAAAGGCACCCGTCTCCGAGTATGTGATGATAATAAAATCTATAGCAGAGCAATCTAATGTTCCAAGATTCTCACCCCGTATATCTCGGTACATGCTATATTGGAATGTGAGAGGGAATGCATCCTCTGCGGTACTTAAAAAATATCATAGAGTGTTGTGAATGCTTCGGAGATATCCATCAAAAGATGGCACGCGCATAAAATATTAAAAAAATATGAATGAATAAATCCTACGAGTATTTGAATAATTTAGATAAATATCATATTATCATCTATTTTTTTATAAATATTTTTGAAGCATATACAGCATCCTACGGTATTTTTTGAGTATCGCAAAGAATTTCGTTCCGATGTGAAAAGGTGCATGTCGATTTCAATATTGATTCCACATCTAATCTCATCAACTGGACATGCATAAAGGCAATCTGCTCACCTGGATCAATGAATCAATCTAATCCATTATTGGATGCTCAACAGGAGCATTTCACTTGCCCAGGCGATAGGAATTTCTCAGCAAGGCTGTGAAGATACCATTAATCTTCTTAGATACTGTGAAACTGTGTCTCGGTGCCCCACTCCTAGAATAGCATGCATCTAATAAGATGCATTTGGTTGTGCTTCGTGATTTCACCAATTTCGCTTCCTCGTATACAATGGAAGCGAGCAAGTAGAAGAGTAAAGTAGGAGGGTTGAGATCATCTTTGGACGCCAATGATTAGTCCACATTGCACGGGCATCGCGACAAAGTTTATGGCAATGTCAGACACGGCCCTCCCGTTGGCCGATAGCTTTATCTCCCCTTCCCCTCTTTGCACGAAAAAAAAAGAAAGAAGAAGACGAAAAAAAAAAAAAAGAAAATTCTCTTCTCTCTCTCTTCACGTATTTTCTTAATTTCTCTCTCCATTTTTCTTTCTACTAATTTTCTCTTAATTTTTCTTCTATAATTTCTCTCTCTCTCTCTCTTCGTGAATTTTTCTCATCAAAAATTCTATAAATCAGTTGAGGATTTAGATATCTAGATAAATCTAAATTAATTGATTAACCCTAAGAAGGATCCTAGATTTATAATGTTTCGATATTTTTTATAATTTTCACTGTCCATAATCGTATATGATTTTTATATTTAACTTTGAATATATAAAAATGCAACTATTTGATAAGAAAGTATCAGGCATAATATTTTGACCATGAATTCATGGATCGAGGGGTTAATCGATTACTGCGCTTGAGTCTGAAATCGGTAGAGATAAGGGTCTCTTTATATGATCACCTGTATATGTGATTTTTATGTATTGTGCATGATGATTTTTATTCATATCAAATATATATTTTTTATTATTTTATATCGTATGTTAACTATTTGGTTATTGAAATAAAGTATTGAACGTTTGAAATTGAGAAAGAAACATAATATGAAATTTTTGCATGGTGTATTGATTGTGCGGAAAATTTGGACTAGCCATGGATTATTGATTACGGACCGAATCATGACATTTTGGATTATCAGTCATGGATCGAATCGTGATATCTTGGTTTGCTACTGCGAGCCGAAATACAGATATTCTGATCTACTATCACAGACCGAAGTGCGGATATTTTGATTTGCTACTACAAACCAAAGTACGTACATTTTGGATTGCCATCATTGACCGAAGCATGAATATTATAGTTTGCCATTACAGGCCGAAGCGTAGTTTATAATTTACTAATCATGAGTCAAAATGTGACAATAATTAGTCCAAACAAAAGACAACTATTGTTTGGAACATAGTTATAAAACATAAATAATAAGTCATATGAGCTCATTGGGGATATTTATAATAGATTTATAATAATACATGATTTGTAAAATATGTTGTAAAACTGTTGAGTTATATTGGATGTTTGACATGAGATTTTATGGCTTATGATTTCTCTTTGATATTGCTGGCTCATTATTTTGAATTGTATTATTATATTGATGTAAGTACGATGAGATTCTTGCTGGGCTGTAAAGCTCACATCCATATATCTTTCTTTCAGAGTTGCAGGATGCATAGCATTAGATGGGTTTGAGCATGGAGTTTAAGCAGTAGAGTCATCTAATAGATCTTGCATGATCTCTAATACTTGCTCTAGGATTTACGTGGCCATATCATATGATCGATCTAGATGATGGATTTGGGATGTGACATCCTACTCAACCTGTTTAATTTATCAGTGGGAAGTGCTAATCTGTTTAATTTAGCTCTACTCAACCTGATAAATCGAACAGAACCAAGTCAAGTTTTTTGGGTCGATTTGAACAGATTTTTGCATAAGGTTGGTCGTTTTTGATTTCAGAAAACCGATGTAAGTCAGCTTGGTCCCAAAAATAGCCTTAAACTAGTCCGAACCAAACTGCCCACACCCCTGTGAACCCTGTTGATACGTTAAATTTTGTTGTTTCAAAAGCTTATCGGCAGGCTAGTATATCTATTACTTTCCAGTGTGATCCTACTGGGGTCTCTTTCTCGTGTAAAGCGTTAGACTGACAAAAGGCGGCACATCAAATTAGAGGAGAGTACGGTGGAAGGAAAAATTCTATGGGGGAGCCGGGCAGTCGCAAAAGCTTCTTGGCCTTGGAAATCCCCTAAGCATCACAAACCAACGCACTATACGGCACCTATTCCGCGCTTGCCATATGGTGCATGAAACTCTCTGTTCAACTATATGTTTTTGTTTCTTCCGAACAAATGATGGAAAAGACCACCACGCATTTTATTAGAAATGAAATAAGAAGAAAACCAAAGAGAAGAAAAAAGAAAGAAGGAGAAAAATCAATCAAAATTAGAAAGAACGGACCGGGTTACAGGTCATTGTGTTCCCATTGTTGCTTTCTTAATTCATATGGTATTAGAATTCATGCAAGATTCAGTTCATTTTCCTCAACGCTTTAGAATTATGTCATTTACTAATGGATGTGGATCCAATTTTCCCATCCCTGCCCCCAGTGTGAACGCTTAACATAATCTGAACAAGTGACACATTTCTAGCACCACAAATAACGGAATCCGCATGCTGTTTCCATTTCCTACTAGTGAAGCGCGTGGGTCTGGAGTTCACAGCTTTGGCTGTGGTTTTGGAAAGACCAGGAACCAGACTCTTCCGGTTCGCTGCTATCAAGCCTATATATATATATATTTATATGTAGCATCAGAGAATTTTTAGCATTCAGAAGCTTCATTTCCAATCTTTTAGCCTCTTTTTTATAGGAAAAATGATGGTGTATAAACTCCTTCCCAAATCTAATACCCAAATTCATGATGATTTTCCTTCCAGCCAGAGACGATTTCGAATGAACTTCCACCACAGGAATTCCTCAAAGAGGCCATTTTTGCTGCAGGTGAATTTCTGTTTTGTTTTGTTATCTCTTTTGCTCCTATTGGTCATAGCTTTGATTGAAATATATGATGATCATAGGTAGCTTCTGGGAACTGGAGACTGCATTTGGCCGCGTTGATGGTGTTGTAAGGACAGCTGTGGGCTACTATGGAGGAAACCATGTAAAGCCTAGTTACAAAGAGGTCATCGTTTTCTCTTTTGACTTCTTAGAAGCCTAATCACTGGAACGACAAAGAGTCATGATTTATTGATCTTATCATGTCGAGAAATTTTACAGGTATTAGACGGATCGACAGGACACACTGAAGCTGTAAAGGTGATCTATGACACGAGGAATACTTCTTACAAATCTCTGTGCAAGGTCTTCTGGGCAAGCCATGATCCAACGAAGAAAGAATATCTGGTAACCATTTTCATTCAGAAAATCTGATAACCATCTTAATTTGTTCTAAAAATTTACCCTCTATTGTGTTCATTTAGGTTGCTGCATGAAAATAGATTGTTTATTGACAGAAATTTGGAGTTAACACACACCACCGATCGGCAATCTTTATGAGAATGAGGAGGAGAAGAAGCAAGCACAACAATCAAGGTAAACAGCAGATGAACTGAACAGGAGAATAGTGACCAAATATTGCCTTGCCACTCCAACATCGTCTCTGGCTTCTACCTGGCAGAGAGTCACCACCAGAAGTACTACTTGCAGAGGTACCACATCCGCCTCTGTGAGTCCCTCAACCTCCGCAGTGCCGAGCAGTTTGCTGACTCCACCTTGCTTGCAAGTTAAACGGGTATGTTTAACTATCTCAATCATTCTTTCTAATCTATGCAGTGATAGCATGCGATCCATGTCACAGTCCAGCAGTACAATATGATGTTGGTCACTTTAATCTAAACTTGAAGCTTGATTTGTTTCTTGGATAAAGATAGAATATGAGACATCACAAAGAAGAAAGTCGATAGTTCAGTTCGTGCGTGCAAATCAAATGCCCGATGAATTCCTTTCCTTGGTAGTCTCTAGCTTTCACCTATACGGATTGGTATAAAGGTAGTAATTTGTGGATTTAGTGGAATATTACTTCCATACATAATTCCTGAGAAATATACAGTAGGGACACCAGTGAGCTTCCTTTTTTTTTTTTTTTTTTAATGCTTAATAATTGGAACATGTTCGGGATGGTGCACTTTCTACGCATATCTCTCAATGATTAGCATAGACAAGTTGGTGAAAAAACAATATGGGTGATAAATAATAATCCTGAACAGCGCATGGTATCATGTTGGACTTTGGTGAAGTCAAAAGGAAAGATCTTACACAAATTGGAGAGCTCCAGAAGATAAGTTTCACGGATGAGGAACAACGGCATGGGGATAGATGTCACAGTGGAATTCCAAAACATATGCTCTACCAATTCATTCAAGATTCAGAAACATTTAGAATAAGATAAATTCTCCAACACCTGAAGCAAATCTTACCTACATTTCTTTATTTTTTATATTGGTCCACAGAATATTAGGTGATGATGAAAAGACTGCCGTGGAAGGTCTGAAAAGGTTTGCCGGGAGATATCAATTGCCACACGAAACCAAGTGTGTATTGGAGACATCCATACAGGAATTAGGTGTGAAACATGCTTTGGAAGAATAAAGACACTCCAAAAAATAAAAGCCAAGAAGTGGCTAGAATTAAATCTGTATATATATAAGAGTTATATAAGTAGCTGAGGTCAGGCTTGAGGGTTCGCATGTTAATTTATTCTGGGCGATTGGAAGGACGGCAAGCCAAAAACAAGGTCGTTCAGAACACGCAATCACAAATCTCTCTGTGGTGGACGTCAGAAAATATTTGCTATAACTTTGATGACACCGAATTATATGTGCCTGAGATTCTCAAGCTCCAAATTAATAACAGCTGACTTTGGAATTTTCTAACTTGAATTATTTTATTTCTATTATTGTGAGTGGAAGGCCGGCCGGCGGCTATGGGAGTGGTAAGTTGACCAAGGGGCAATTTGAGCTCCAAAGATGGTGAACTCTCCACCAGTCGGCTGGCCTCCCGGGATTGCACCACCTTGTCTTCTGTGGGCGCACCATGGATTCTAATGGAAGGTAGGATGAGCCTACTCTGAAAATTTTTGGTGGATTTGCTGCAGAAGATTAGGTAAGGTGACCTCCAGTAGGAAAATTTATACTCTGTCAACGAAATTTCAGGGTCCACCAAGTATTAATTGGATGTGTAAGCACGAGAATCTCTGACTTACTGGCTTATAAACATGCGGCAGAGTTGCTTGTTGCGGTGAGCTTAATAGCCTATAATTAAAATTAACTGTTCTTAGCTGGCGTTGTGTCCCATTTTGCAATCTTGCTATGCCTAACCTATGCCGCCAAGCATTTCATGCAAATGGTGGAAAATGACCCCGTGCTGAATACTTGAGAAGTAAACCTTCCAAACCTCGTCGAGTGCTGGAAAACTTCAATCAGTGGGCTATTGCTTTATCTGCTGCAATCCTGCTGCACGTTATTGCTAGAACCATATTTTTACTTGAGCATTCCATCTTATACAGAAATAGCTGATAGGATTCATTGTCTGAATAGATTTGAATGCCAAACTTTTATTCTGCTAGACATTTCCCCCTTTTTTTCTCGATTTTTGTTCTCAATTCTTCATTGATACTAGACTGTTCACAATTGAGTCAAATAGAAGAAAATCAATGCCCAAACATGTTATCCTTCTATAGACGAGCATGAAAGGTGAAATCTAAATCACAAAAAACGTTGGTGACATAGGTTTCAATTGAATCAAGTAAAGCCAAATATTGACAAATGGAACCAAATTAAATGGCTTTTGTTATGGTACTCTGAAGGGCTTGAAAGTCATGTTACCATTGATTTTTCTGTGGCCCTCTTTTCAACATGGATGGTGTTGATCTATCTATCGGCGACCAATTATAGCTGGTTTATGTGCATGACTAGTGCAGCAAATACCCTGAACTTCATTGCAATTTTGGAATCGAAAATCATATTTTGAAGTTAGGGGCTTTTTGGAAGCTCCCTTTCCCCTCAACCTTGATGCCTACCCTGATAGTAGAGGGAGATGTAGACGAAGGTAGTAAGCTCTCCCACTAGGTACAAGCAAGGGAGTTCTAGATGTCAATGAGCTTGGTACAAGCAAGGGAGTTATAGATGTCAATGAGCTTGTTGTCGGTTAGGAGAGATCAAAGTGGTTAAGGGTGCGGCAACAATGCAGTGCCACCTTCTAGAAATGTGGTCGATGAGGGTGGGAGACACCGTAGAGGAGTATGAGGTCGGCGCGGGTGAGGATGCAGTTGAGAGCATTAGCAGCAATGTGGTGGAGGTAGTTGATGAGGGAGGAAGCCAACGGAAACCTTGTGGTGGGTGTCTTGGACAAGGCGAGCAAGGTAGTGGGGGGCATGGCAAAAAGGATTTTGAAAGGATAGCAACGTCGATGTTGGGATTCGAGAAGGCAAGGTCAGAGTAGATGCAGGAGAGGATGATTCCTAGATGTTGGGGTGAGGCGGGTGGAGGTCAAGGGCGAGCTTCTTGCAAACGACGGAGACGATGATCTCCTCACACATGGTCTTGACCAAGACGAACAGGTTGTGTTTAATTAGTGGCTGACTGCTGGAGGCCTGCTGCCTCCTCCCCACCCTTAAGCATCAATCATCTTTCCCCTCCTCCTTGCCCTTTGCCACACTGTCCCCATTCAACCTCCGACCAGTTCCCCACCATGTAGATCTCTCCCTTCATCCCATTTATGGTGGACAAGCACTTCGGCTTCGGTAGCACCCTACCACCCTCGTTCCCTCACCACACATCATTCCCAATGACATGTGCTTTCACCTGCCCGTCCTCATGGTCGATGACCGCAAGGAGGCAATTATCCCGGACGATGGGGTTTGCGCCCATCCACCCCTCTCTCATCCCCTTGCTCATCTCCTCCCACACGTCCGATCCTAATGTGTGTCATAGATCCCTGCTCATGGCGACATCAAGAGAGATAAAATTTTTATAGTCACCTATCATGAAATAATTATCACCGAATCATTATCTTACACTACGCGCATATATTGAGATATTTAATAAAAAAAAAAAATTATAATATTTATCTAAATTGATCAAATATCTTTCGAGTTTATTCATTTTTTTTTTCTTAATATTTTAACGTGCACACACACGTGCGTGATCAATCATCTTTTGATGGATATTCTCGAAATATATTCGATCATAATTTATTCTATGAAGAAGGTCCACCGCCATCTTTTATAATATACATCGATCATCCCATCATTATTGTTTCGTATTGTGCCATCCTGCACTACATCCTTACCATCGGCACCCATTGATCCACCATCCTGCACTACATCCTTATCATCGGCACCCATTGATCCATCATGAGGTCGGTGGAGCACAATCAATTCAGGATAGAAATAATAAATATTTTTATTTTAAAAAATAATTAAAAAAAAGATTTGTAATTTATAGATAATCTGTTGACAATAAATATCTTAAATATCCTAATTTATTGGACAGTCAAGATGTCTTCTAATTTTTATAAAATAATATAAAGGAGTACCAGTTCAATTGCCAAAATAAATAGCTTGATCTAGCTGCACGCTCCGCTAAGAATTTCGGATAATCCTGGGAGAAAGTAGAGATGCTGTGGGGTAGCATTTCCCACTGCATTGCTGATTGCTAAATTGCTTGAATTAATATTTACACTAGTTTAGTTTCTTAGTTTGCATAAAAGGTTTCTCCGAGCTAGGATTGAAAATTTGTTAGACTTGATTTGAGCCTATACGAGACCCAAATACAAACCTGATCAACAGAAGAATCTCTGTGATCAAACTATCTTTTTTCTAGGGGTAATACTATTACCACTCACTCCATATAATTGGTGGAATAATTACATGTGGCAAATACTTGTGAAAACATCTCAAGGCTTGGACATGAAGTCTCCTTTCCACGTAAGAGGACTGCAACCACCATAACTGCAGCATGACATATGCAGTGCACAAGGCCTGAAAATCATGGACAGTTGAATCCAATAGAAACGCGTATACACTTTTACATATTGGTGAATTATTGTTACTTTTGAACATAAGTCTTATTCTGTTTAATAAATTTGGTGACTAAAGTTGCTAATGCACATTAGTCTCCTTCTGACTCAAAAAAAAAATTTTAAGAAAGTTTATCTATAGAACAAAGGATTCTTGATGTTCATATTATGGAAGGATTTATATCAAAAAAATATTAAGAAAGGATTCTAGACACAAACATATGTGGCCGAAGAGGATTTTAAGCATAGAGTGATATGGCTGAAGAAATGTTGCCGTCAATGGGAAATATGGAGAGGCTGACAACACGGGCACCTCACACAAAATAGACACTTGAGTTTGCGTGATAATAACATAGGTATTGCCTTGTTTACGAGCTCAGACATTTGTTTTAGCTTTTTGTAAGCAAAGCAAATTGAATTGCAGTATATATTTGCCACTAAATCGTTTGTCACAGCTGCCACCGATCTTTAGTCTGGACATGAGAAAATTGGGCCAGTCATGCTAGGCCCTGGCATGGCCCAAGTTTTGAATGTTTTCCAAATTCCATTTTCTATCTTTCTTTCCTGTTTTTTTTTTTGGATCCTACTGATGCACCGGATACTACTGATGCACCAGATACAATTTAGAATTGAGAAATGCTTTGTGCACCGTAGGCGGTGCGCACCACACGCATCGCCCATGATAATTGACTCACATATGGGATCGGAAAACGGTGTTCGAAAAATTTTTTTTTCAAACTCATGCGTGGGTCAATCACCGGTACTGCACCGCCTGCAGTGCACAAAGCATTTCTCTTTAGAATTTGACCTGGCTGGGTTTAAAAATTGTTTAGTCTTAAAGCCTGGCCCAACAGAAGGGATGATTGCCAAGCCAGGACTTTCTTGGGCTAGTTCTTGAGGCCACCGATACACCTCTTCCCCGCACGTTGGATTGCATTATGCATGCGAAACAAAGAGAGGAAAAAGGCTTACCTGCACAAATCAGTTACCAAACAGCTTAATCCAACACGGCAGGCATTGAATCCCTGTGGCAACCGAATGGCACAACCTTCATAAGTCACGAGTACTCTTTATGAATTATGCAATCACTTTTGTAGGTTTGGGAGATGCTTGGTTCGTAATTGAAATCGGAATCGGAATCGAAATGGAAATAGATTGAAATTGACATCGGAATGGTCAAATCATTCGAAGTATTTGATTTGTGATCGGAATTGAAATCGGAATAGATGATTCCCTTTGTTATTGTTTAGTTCATATAAAGATATGAATCAGAGTTAATTTTTTTTTTAATTCTTAACCAAATTTTAAAAATTAATCATTTAAAATTAATATTAATAAAATTAAATATAATAATAATATCTTTAGATTTTTTAAAAATTATCATTAAAAAAATATAAAGGGCAAATTTTCTATGTATATGTTGCTATCCAGCCTCCCCTAAACGTCATTGGATGCAATTAGAATGCGCAAATCCCACGGTGGATAACACGCCACGTTATCCCTTGTATTTCACCAATTCTCAATTGTGCGCTATCTACCATGCATATTTTCAAGATTTGCGCTGGTTCACTTGGACCTAGTGCATGCAATAATCTCCCTCTAAACCCCATATGCTGGTCGTCCCAAAATCTGGCCAGAGGAATCCAATGGAAGGCAATTGCGGCCCGACGTCGACCACCGTGGGGCTCTGCCTCCTTTCGTCGGAGCTCCTCCGCGAAATCTGTTGTCGCCTCATCTTTTCGAAGGTCCTCTGCCTCAAATCCGTCTCCAAGGCCCATGGTTCATTTATCGCAATCCATGAGTTTTGTCGCCTGTACGGCCAACGCTCCAGCCCCGATGGTGGCTGGGTCTTCATCTTCAAGAAGCACCCCTCGCGCAACTCTATCCTCCGCGGCTTTAACGCCCGCATGTCTCTTCATCTCCATCATGTCCACCACCTTCGAGGACTCATCGCTCCGATCCCCTCACCCCCACATCTCTCTCCTTTCTCCGTAACTTCTCCTCCACCTGCTGCCATGTCCGCCACCTCCAAATACTCATTGCCAGCCTCCGCTCCCTCACCCCCACATATCTCTCTCTCTTCTCTCCCTGATCTCTCCTTCGTCTGTCATCATTTTCGCCGCCTCCAAAGGCCCTGGGCTACCATTTCCGCTATATCGGAGCTTTAGATCAGAGGTCCTCATCGGTGCCGATGAATATGAACATGGCAGTTCGGGTTATGAGAGTTGGACGGATGTATTTTTTTTTAATCTCATTCTACTAAAATGAGATTTTGATTCCGTTGAGATGAGTCTGGATTCGATTACAAAAAGAATGGATCATTTTCATTTGAAAATTTTTATTTCTCTTTGAAATAAAAAAATAGAATAAAATTTTTTTCGATCAAATAATTAGAATAAGAATTATCCATTTCAATTTTCATTCCAAACTTTCGTTATCTCCGATCGAACGCTTTGAATTGCTCAAACCAAAAAGATCATGACGGGCATTATGCGGGAAACCTGTTGCCTGCTACGCCCATCAGACGATGTGGTGTTCCCTATAAATATTATAAAATAATTATAATTTATAAATAATTATAATTTAAAAAAATTAGATTAAATTATATTGGATTAGATTCGAAGCAGGATATATCATTATCTATATCTGACCTAAACTTATTTTGGATATTTTTTTAAATCTATATTTGTCCCAAATTTTAATGGAATCGGATAAAATTCGTTCCATTCAAATCGGATATCTAATGGGTCAACTAAAATTTCTATAGTAATCATAATGGATATTGTTGCCGTCGAAGAGTCGAACCGGTTAATTTAGGCTGCTAAGCTGGAGTTGGAAGAGAGCGATAGTCGTAGGACAACCGATTGAATCTTTCAAAGCAGGGCGTTAGAGCCGAGTCCTCAATCGATTCTCTCGGGTTAGTTTTGTAAAACTACCAAAGATAAAAATCCTCATGCTTGGAGATTCCATGATGGTGGACCCTCTTATGCCTCAGTCCACCACAAAAGTAAATAGAAGATGTCTGAGTTGTAGATGGAGATTAGTAGTAGTATCGAATATGATGTGTGAAAGATTGATGTAATAGAATGGAGTATGGGAGATGGAGGATGTCGTTTGGAAGATAGAGATCTAGGAGATGGAGAAGAGGAGCTCAGAGTTCTTGAGAGGAGTCAGATATCAGTTCATTTGGAATCCGTCTTTGTAAGAAGGCATGAGAGGTAGGTGTTCCCTCCCTTATCTAGAGGGTCTTGAAAAAAAATTTTATAAATGAAGGTGGGTATCTATCGCCTTCAAAGCATGCGTCATTCATTAGGGAGTAGAAGTCGAGACATGCTTTGACAGTCAAGGAACAACAGTTCGCACATCTAAAATTGTTGAGATCACGGATCTCACTGAGTGCAAGAAGAAGTGAAGCAGTGAGTGAGTAGGCCATTTGCCGTTATACGGGTATAAAGCTCAGGAACTCCTCTACCACATTGTAATTAAAGATTAGATGATAAAGGTTGGACAATCGCTTTGTCATTTTTTATCAAGGACATGTATCAGACTATCACTAAATCGTTAGTGCCATGGTAGACAGTCCAACTTAGGATCTATCAGATATACTTATTATTTTTTGATTTGTAAGGTGACGAAAACTTTCTC
>KE504660.1:827604-839983 GCA_000441515.1 Elaeis oleifera
ATTGCTATGTCTTTGAATAATTTGGAGTGCCAATATATTTTATTTGACAACTTTGTCTTGGGGGTGGGGGGGTGGGGTGGGTGGTGGGGTTGGGAGTCTTATGTTTGATTAAGAAGATGTAATTATTATAGCTAAAATTGTAGTACACTATTTTCCTAAAATGCAGTTCTCGGGTTATTCTTGGTACAAAATTCCTGCTGCTGTTCCTTACGCTTTTGGTGTGCATGATTGGGAAAAAAAAAAAAAGAGGAAGAAGAAGAAATGAGGGGTGGGCAGAGGTAGCACTGGCAGTAGAGGATTATGCATGGAGTGTGGGAAACACATGCATAACTTATAGAAGTGATTCATTTTAAATTTATATAGAGATAATAAGATTCTTAGAAGTATGAATTTTAAATTTTTAATTTCTTTTCTAATATCACCTATTTCATATTGGAATCCTAACTGTTTAGCCGTAGAAGGGTATTTAATAGAAAACAAAAAGGCCAAATCATCATAAACCTCTTTTGTTAAAGCTATAAAGATTTATGTGTACATTTTTTTTAACGGATAAACCCAATTTTACCCTTGACTTTTTTCAAAGCCATAATTAAACATATAAACGTTTATTTTGAAAAAGAGAGAACTCTTTTTATTTGTTTCCTTATTCATAAATCGGACAAAATTTAATTAAATCAATATGCTGTATATTTACTAGTGTAAACTTATAATGTGACAGAATGGTGGTTTATAAATTTTTTCAACATTTTTCATATTTGAAACATTCATCAACAACAACATCAATTAATTTTTACCGAAACAAAAAAGAAAAAACAATAATATCGATCATCCGAAATGGCAAAGTCACTAGATGTGGGTATGATAATTTTTGATTCAACCATATCTCATTTTTTGACTAGACTTCTTCTCATCTTGGTTTTCACAAATTGAACATTCATAATTTATTTAAATTCAAAAAGGAGAACTCTTTTCTTCTCAGACAAAAAAAAGGAAAAAAGAAAAAAAAGTAACTCTTAGATACCAATCCATGAAGCACCATGCATGGGCCACCTGTGCACTCCTCCTCTACAGTCCCCATGCTTATGAGAAAGTGATTCGAGGGAATTGCTCATCCACTAAAGTTTGGGACCTGGGGAAGTGCTCATTGTCCCACTTAACAAATATTCCTTATTTCTAAGAAATGCAACAGTCACATTCCTTTTTTTTTCTTTTTTTGATAGCAAAGAATTGCATTGTCACACCTTGCATGGTGAACACAAACTAGCACTCGATAGAATACAGAAAATCATCACCAATTTCTGTCTCTAAACTCAACTGGAGATCTCACAGATTTCACCTCCGGCTTCGTGACCTCCTCTTTGGGCACGGTCACCATCAGAACCTCGTTCTCCATGGATGCCTGACGTGGTCCACCTTGGCATTCTTCGGTAGCCAGAACTGCCGGAGGAATTTTCCGCTGCTCCTCTCGATGCGGTGTCTCCTCCTCTTTCTCCTTGAGGACCCCGCGCGTCCTCCTCCACCTCCACCTCCACCTTCACGTCCTCTTTCTTAACTCGGGGGAGGACGGCTTTGAAGACGTGGGCCTCCATGGTCTCCTTCCAGTTGATGCAGGTGTTGACGAACACCGAGGTCCTGCTGACAAAGCTAGGGAGGGACTGGGCAAGGGAGCGGGGGGTGTCGAATGGAAAGCTGTGAAAGGTGTCCAAAATGTCGAGGGATGCCAGGTTGCTGGCTGCAGAGGGCTCATGTCTATTTCAGCTTTCTGTCTTGAGAGCTTAGTTTCAAACCATCTAAATGGGCGTCATCTGCATCAGGTAAAGGTCGCAGATGGGGAGAATTTTCATAAAAAAAATTCTATCATCATTGTTGGTTGGATCCGAAACAAGACGAAGCAATTGAAAGCACATCTGTTCCTCTATGATATCTGAAGTTGCCAACGTGATTCGTGTCTATTTGACATATTTTTGGAAGATGAACAGCATCGCAGATTGGATTGCATCATATACTGCGGAGCACATCAAAGGTTAGATCCATGGATCTTGCAGGGTCTTTTATTTTTTGATTATTTAGGATGTACTCATATTAGAATGGCATGACCGTCTACATATAAAAAAGCAAAATAAAAAAAAAAAAGAAAAAAGAAAAGAAAAGATGGATCTTAAAATCTCCGGACCTAGAAGTGAAGTGTGAAAGGGAGGTAAAAATCATCCAGCCTTTATTGCAAATGAAGAGGGAATTACAAAGGTTACAGAGCTCTATACACCATGTAACCCAAAAGAGAAAAGGATAAAACAAACAAGTGCCAGACTGCCAACTTTACAAGCAATGTGAGAAAACAGAGTATTAGAGAAATGTTAGAGAAACAGAGTACCATTTGGATTAAAAAACTTTAAAAGCCGGCACGTCCTGTAATTCTAATACTTATTGTAGCTGTTGCCTGGGCATGTTCGCGTGAAAGAAATGCTAGATTGTTCTTAACAAAAAATCCACCACGGCTGCAGAATCCTTGAACTCCTTTAATGAATAGTTTGTACTCCACAATTACCGAACCCTGCCCAAGTTTGGAGGAGTGTGGGAAAAGTTATGAATATCAATAAGAAATTCATTAACGGTTGAAAATCTGATCTGTCCCGAGATGCTGAAAGTGCTGAAATTCCGAACTGCTTTTGAAATGATCTCTCTATTATTTCTCTCTCTGTGCTTCTCTTTTTGAGCCTTGGAAATCCCCTGATACATGGGATAACCTTGATTGCATCTATGTAAGACCACCAATGGTCTGGCAAGTGCGCTGGAACGCCACCATTTTCCCGAAGCCTCTTCATCCAACGACTGATGGGCGGGGGACGTGATGGGTGGACCAGCCTGCTGGATTTAGATCTTGGCCCTGTTTCGGATCCAGAAGACAATCAATATCTTGGCAGATGCAGTGATCAACGTCTGCTTCCTCCATTGCACTGGTTATTTTAATATTATTATTTGTGTAAGCTGCTCATGGCTAATTATTGTCCAGTTTTTGGTCATAATATATAAATCAGATTTTCTCGTACAAGATTCAATTAATGATCCTTAGCAATATAGCACCACTAAATAATTTGATAGAAACTTTACCAAAAAAAAAATTTGATAGAAATGGAATAAAAATATGTAGCAGAACCTCAAAAAATTGAATTGATAGTTCAGATAAGAAATCAGCCACTCTATACAAATTGAGGTTAAAAGTGGGTACTTAACCTTTCGACCCTCTTTGGAAACCCAATAACTTATCCGTGTAATAATGTTGAGTATTTTCAAAATGGACATATATTTATTTAGAGTCACCTTGGGTGAGGAGACATATCTATTTGGAACTAAAAGATACAATATAAAATGATTTATCTTATCCGGTGGCTATTTATAGATTGACATCTCCATTTAAAATTAATAAAAAGGCATAAATTGAAAAGAGGTGCCTTTCTGCAAGTGATTGTTCATTAAACAGACACATCTAATCACTCTCTATAAATAGGGACAAAAATAGAAGGAAAAAAAATTCAATATTTCTCACTTATTACAATAAGCCTGAAGTCTTTCTCGACATCTACTGCAAAAGATTTTTAGGAAGTAAGACGCTACTGTATTTCAAAAGTTCCTAGTTAGAATCTTGTAACAGTGCAATACAAGATTCTAGACTTCATTGTATCTACTAAGGCATTTCGATTAAATCTTCCTTGCATGTTTGTTTATTCTATTGATGGGGGTGAAATTAGCCTTAAGAAAAGTAATATTTATCAAGCCTTAAAGTCTTCAGCAGAATTATTATTTAATCATCAGAGTATTGTTGTTTCACAAAAAATTGATCTCTACAAAGTGAAAAATTATTCAACGTATTGCTCCACCAATAAATATTATTTTAAAAATAATAAGAAATAGAAGTCTAAAATCAAAAATGATAAAAAAAAGAAAACATCAGAGAAAAAAATATCCGACTGTCAAGAAAGCATGCCATCAGGCAATTTCCAAATTGGGATATCATTTTTTTAAAAAAACTAATATAGACCGACAAGAGTGAAAGGTTTCAAATATAATTAAAAATAAAAAACTCATTTATTGATTCCTCTCAAACTCCAAATCTTTTAACTGAATAAACAAAAAATTTATCCTTATGTCCAAGGAATGTATTTGTTTTGGGCAACACTTGTACACGGTGAAAACAGAGCAAACAGAAAGGACGCAGAGAAGCGCCGTCAAAGTTGCTTCAACTGTCCTCTTTCCAGTACATGTTAGCTTTGGTCGACCAATAGCATACTGCCAAAAACCTGAAAATTTATTATTAATTAGCTTGAGATTGGATCGAGTAAGATCTTGTTTTAAAAACAAACAAAATCTTGAGGCTACCATGATGCACCTTGGACTCGCCATTGGTCAAATAAACAAATAATAAAAAAAGAAAGAAAGAAATCATGTTTCGTTTAAAAGGAGGAAGAAAACAGCCAACTAAATTCATAAAAAGCATATTATTTATTGAAAGAGGCAAACAACTACAGCAGATTTCTTCAGACAAACGTTCAGAACAAGAAGACACACCCATGCAAACTCCTATAAACGACACATATTCGTAATTTCCTAGAAAGAGACTCTAGCATCACCCATGAACGCCTCTAGAATGCACCGCTTCTTCCATGGATTCAGCCAGAGACTTCGATGGCTTTCACCTCTTGCTTCTTCTCCTCTTCCTTCGGCACGGTCACGGTCAGCACCCCGTTCTCCATCGATGCCTTCACCTGCTCCACCTTGGCATTCTCCGGCAGCCGAAACCGCCGGAGGAATTTGCCGCTGCTTCTCTCAACACGGTGCCACTTGTCGTTCTTCTCTTCTTTCTCCTTGCTGCGCTCGCCGCTGATCTGGAGGACACTGCCCTCCTCCACCTCCACCTTCACGTCCTCTTTCTTAACCCCAGGGAGGTCGGCTTTGAAGATGTGGGCCTCCGGGGTCTCCTTCCAATCGATGCGGGTGTTGGCGAAGGCGGAAGTCTCGCTGACGAAGCTGGGCCGGGACTCGGCGAGGGAGAGGAAGGTGTCGAAGGGAAGTCGTGGAAGGGTCCCAGACGTCGAGGGAGAAGGGTTCCGTCTGATGATCGACATTCTTCTTAATTAAACTCCACTTGTTGGCGAATGGGAATGGGCTGGGAATTCGAAGAAGTAGAGAAACTTGGCTAATGATCTCTTTGAGACCTTGGAATTGCTTCTCGATGATGTGCTCGGGACAAGATACTCGAGTATTTATAAGTGAGGAGGTGGAGGGGTCCTGAACTTTCCGGTTTCCGATCTTCCTTCTGGAAGGGAAATATTCTCCATGCGTAGGACGCGAAGGAACGCCAGAGTTCCGGAAGCCTCTAGTTTTTCTTTCTTTTCTTTGGGATCATGGAAGCCTCCAGTTGGCAAGGAATCCAAGGGGCGGGCCCGGCTTTTGGACTGTAGCCCATGGGCCTTGGTATAAAACGGACAGCCTAGGGATTGCCAGTCGTGAAATTCTTGTACACCGCCAGCGATGTAAAAAAAAATCTGATGTAGAGCATACCATCTCATCTAATTGGACCACATAGCAATCGCTTTTCAACCCATATTTAATAATTTATTTTTTATTTAAATTATGAATAACGAAATATTTTTTTTTCTGAAAAATTATGGCATTCTATGTAGATATTATGTCATCCTGTGTTGAAATTATAATTTTCTGACAGGATGTCTTATTTTTTTACAAAATATCATTAAAAATTAATATTTTATCATTAAAAAATATAAATTTTAAATGATAAAAATAGTTCTATTAAAATTATGATATTTCGTATAAAAATTATAATTTAATATAAATATCATAATATCAACATATAATATCATAATTTTTAATAAAAATAAATATTATTATTATTAAATTTAATAAAATATAAAATATAAATATTAAATATATGTTAAAAATAATAACTATGTGATTTAATCGGATGAGGTGGTATGGTCCGCATCAGATTTTTTTACACCACGATGGCGTACGAAGAATTTCTCATTGCCGGTGAGGTACCCCGGCCCCAGGTTTTGTCGTTCATGGATCGACCACATCATCCTACTGGTCCATCATTGGCCCAGATGGTCTTGCCATTTAGCAGCTCTGTCGAGTAACTTCTAGCATCAACGGTTCATGCTCATTAGTCTTGGAGGTGGAATTTGGCATGACGGAGGCATGTGATTCTACAGTTGCAATATTTATGGATGAGAAAGTACAGGTTGGTAAATTATATATATATATATATATATATTATTGAGAAATAAATCTGGCTTTTCAAACGGCAAAATTGGAAAGAAAAGTAACTGGACGTAATGTAATTGACAGAGGGGAGAAAGAAATTAACAAAATCTTAATACGGAGAAGTCCAAAGCCCATCAGCTCACTTTTATTTTGCAACATTTCTCCTTTCGTGAATATTTCTTCAATCTAACACAATCATGGCAATCCATGTCTTGGAATGTGTGCACAACGGTAGTTTCTTTGGTACGATAGATAGAACAATTATTAATTTTTGATTTTAGGCATCGATAGCAATTATAAAAAATAAATATTCTAAAAAGCTATGAATAATTTTTTTTTCTACCTGAATATATGATATGTTAGCCAACCAATTGTGTGAGCATTATCTTTATTAATATTTTGATATAAATATGATATCAAAAAGATGATGCATCCGCACTATTATGTAATTGAGTTATCTCAATCTCCATTTTATGGGAGCAACCCATCAAACTCTCTTGTTTTATTTATTCTTTTTTTTTAAGAAAATTTTAGTTAAATTTCCAGTATGTTCAGTTTGCATGGATCAAAAGAATAGAAATAAATTAAAATAGATTGGCAATGAGAAGGTAAAGAATGGAAATCACAGTTTTGATTTCATTATTTAGATATCATGAATAAATACACAAAAAGGAATATAAGTCAATTTTTATATTTAAGTTAGTAAATGGGTCGGATCGGATCGGGTTACGAGCGTTCTCGATTTAATCCAATTTTTTGATCAGATCTTAATATTGGATTTAAACCCAATCCAATAGAAGATTGGGTCAGGTTGGGCTCATGTCTTAAATTTTCGATTCAACGAGTCATTTGGATCAAGTTGGATTCATGTATAAGCTGATTCAAACTCGAAAAATTCAAATATAGATCAAATTATGGTTAGATTTGGATTAAGCATAGCCAACTATATTTTAATTATCATTGTAAGGATCCATGCGGATGTATATCATTCTTTTTTTTTAAGTAAAAAAGTAGTTTGATTATATCCATAACCAACTGCCCTCTCTAATCTGAAAGACTGATGCTTGCTCACCAGGTCAGCTAATGAAAGGTTTTCTTTTTCTACTTGACTATCTATCAATTTTCTTGCTTTCCATAAGAGGATAGAATTAGCTCTAGACATTGAGTGAGTAAGGCTAGGCTTTGGGTTAGCTATCGGTTCTTAAGAATCAGTCAGCTAGAGTAGGCAAAAGGCTGTCTTATTTCAGAAGCAATAGCCACTAAACCCTTCTATCCATTGGATACTCATCTTTCTAAAGATCACCTCTAGTCGAACTCTATCCTTCTGCTCTAATCAATGCTTCCCTTTGACCACATATATCCTATTGGCTAGATATCCTTCTCTCGAAATGTAAATTTCGGTGCTTATATAAACCAAGAAACTCAAATAATACCTTCCAACTAATTTTTTTAATAATATCCTAAGTTGTCATAAATGGTATCATAACTGACCCATCCTAAAGTTTATGTAGAATAGGAGATACTGCAGTACAGATTTATTAAAACTGAGTGATCATGGTATTTGAATTTGGACCATTGACTTGGTGAGAATATCAGGACTTTAACAAATAGAGTATGTGAGGATCGATGCGAGCGTATATTTAGTCCCACATTGATTATCTATTGAAAAAAATTTGATTACTTATACAGGACTAAAAAAAATTAATAATATCTTTTGACTAAATTTTTGATTGAATTTCTAGGTTATTACAACTACATAACCAAATATTGTCAAATAAATCCACAATAAATAATAATGCTCTCAAATAAATTAAGATATAAAATAATTTTAACTTATCTTTATATTAAATACATTATCCAAAAAATCTTAAATCAAAATTTAAAGGCTAAAATAAGTGGGGATCCTAACAGTATATCAAGTTTAGATTAAATCGAATAATAAAGTAGAAGATCTAAAATTGATCTACAAATTAAATGGGTCGGATTGTTCCCACATCAGTAAATCTAAATCTTGTCTGATAAATAGAATGATCCAACTTTTAAAACCTAATCTGGCCCATATATGCTTTAAAATAAGTTGGACCAAATCATCAGTCAACCAGACCTATTTGCAGGCTTAGATACCACATCTTTTTAAAAAAATTCTAATACGGACCAACAAAATGAAAGATTTCAAATATAATTAAACACTCCTTTTCCATTGACTGAAACTCTAAATCTTTTAACTAAATAACAAATTACTTTTATCCTTGTGTCTAAAGAGTGTATTTTATTTTGAGCAATACTTGCGGCATATGATGACTTATAGAGGTGGCAATGGATCAGATCGATCAATATCTATATCCATTCTGTCACAAAAAAATTTATATTCATGTCTGTCTCGTACCCATCTCGAATCGGATAGAATAAAGATGGAGATTAAATCGGATCGGATTAGATATACCTGCTTTACCCCAGATTGGATTTGATCAGGTCGGATCGGATCTTAAAAAATGTCTAAATCCTATAAACAATATTCATGCTTCTACCAAGATTAAGCTCTCAAAACTTCAAGAACAAAATCACCTCCTAAAAGAATTCCATCGGAACTTAAGAAATCCCTCCAATCTCTCCTATCTCCCACATGTGCTCTCCGTTCCTATAGATCTTCGAAAAAAAAAGAGAATGAAATAAAAAGAAAAAAAAAACAAAAAAAAAAAACAATTAATGTGGAAAAGGTCTTACCTTAATTTTTGCCACTTTTCTTTTGTTTTCTTGTTTTCTCTTGGTCTTCTCTCATTTTTTTCTTTTTTCCATCCTCAAAAGTCCCAATCGAGTAGGAGTGTTGGAGTAGCCGAATAGGCAAAAATCCCATCGAGATTTAAGAAACCCCTCCGATCTCCCACAAGTGCCCTCCTTCCCGCAAATCTCTGAAAGAAGATAAAGAATGAAAAAAAAAGTAGAAAAAAATGACAATCTATGTGGGAAAAGGCCTTATCTCTTCTTTTTTTTTTGAATTTTTTTTTATTTTTCTATCATTTCTCTTAGCTTTTCCTCTATTTTTTCAATCCTCAAAAGTCCCAATTGGATGGGAGGCTTGGAGTAGTTGAATAGTGAAGCTTAGCAGGGAATCTTTTCCTCAATATTTGTTGTTTTTTCCATCTTTAAGAGTCCTAATCAAATGGGAGGCTTAGGGTGGCCGAATACGAAAGCTTAACGGAGTAGAGTGGTCGAATATAGAAAGCTTAGACACCTAGGCTTTTATGTTGGATATTAAGTGTGTATATGTGTGTGTATATAGTTGGATTCGAGGCGGAACATATTATTATCCATATCTAATCTATATCTATTTTAATTTTTTTTATAAAAAATTATATTCATCCTAAATTTTGATCAGATGGAATAAAATTTGCTTCAGTTAGATCGGATTAGATACATCCGATGCATCAAACCAAATTACCACCCATAATGATGAAACACAGAGCAAGCAGAGAGGAAACAGAGAAGCGTCGTCAAAGTTGCTTCAACTGTCCTGTTCCTTCTAGGACATTAGGTCTGGTCGACCAATAGCGTACAGCCACAAACCTGAAAATTCATTATTAATTATACCTTGAGGATGGATAGAATAAAATCTTGTTTTAAAACACAAAACAAAATTTGAGGTACGATGATGCACCTCGGACTCGCCACCGATCAAAAAAAAAAAAAATAACATGTTTTCGCTTGAAAAGAGAAAGAATTAAGAAATATCCAACTAAATTCACAAAGGCTGTTTTATTTCATTGCAAAGCGGCACACGACTACATTAGATACTGATACACTTCAACAAACGTTCAGACACAAGAAGACACACAAACCCATGCAAACACTCATACAGCGGCACCTATTCGTTGTTCCCTTGAAAGAGACTGTAGCATCATGGACGAATTCAACCAGAGATTTCGATGGCTTTCACCTCGGGCTTCTTCTCCTCTTCTTTCGGCACGGTCACCGTCAGCACGCCGTTCTCCATCGATGCCTTCACCTGCTCCACCTTGGCATTCTCCGGCAGCCGAAACCGCCGGAGGAATTTGCCGCTGCTTCTCTCCATTCGGTGCCACTTGTCGTTCTTCTCCTCTTTCTCCTTGCTGCGCTCCCCGCTTATCTGGAGGACCCTGCCCTCCTCCACCTCCACCTTCACCTCCTCTTTCTTAACCCCGGGGAGGTCTGCTTTGAAGATGTGGGCCTCGGGGGTCTCCTTCCAGTCGATGCGGGTGTTGGCGAAGGCGGAGGTCTCGCTGACGAAGCTGGGGCGGGACTCGGCGAGGGAGAGGAAGGTGTCGAAGGGGAAGCTGTGGAAGGGTCCCAGACGTCGAGGGAGAAGGGTCGAAGGTGTTGGCCCGCCTAACAATCGACATTCTTCTTAATTACAACTCTACTGGTTGGCGAATGGGAATGGGCTCGCAATTCGAAGAATTGGAGAAACTTGGCTAAGGATCTCTTTACTTGGAGACGTTGGAATTGCTTCTCGATGATGTGTTCGGGATCGGATACTGGAGTATTTATAGGTGAGGGGTGCAGGGTCTTGAAGTTTCCAGTTTCTGATCTTCCTTCCAGCAGGGAAATATTCTGAGTACGTAGGGCGCGAAGCAACGCCAGAGTTCCGGAAGCCTCTAGTAGTCCAGTTGGCAAGCGAATCCGGGGGTCTGGCCCGGCTTTGCGACTGTGGCCCATGGGCCTTGGAAAGTTCCATCGGACGGCGTAGGCATCGCCGGTGACATACCCTGGCCCCGGCTTTGTCGTTCATGGATTGGACCACGTCATCCTACTGGTCCATCATTGGCCCGGATGGGATTTGCCATTTAGCGGCTCCTGTCGAGCAACTTCTAGCATCAACCGTTCATGCTCAACAAGCAGTCTTGGAGGTAGGATGAGGTAGAATTTGCCAATTTGGCATCCACGGTTGCAAATATTTTACGGATGGGAAAAAGTACAAGCTGGTAAAAGCATACGTCAAGAAAAATTTAAATTACTTAGTAATAAATTTGTCTTTTCAAACTACAAACCAGAAAATGTCAAGTTAAGGGACGCAATCTAATTGTGAGAGAGGAGAAATTTGGATGCCCAAAGGCTATCAGCTAACTTCTATCTTTTCCCCCTTCCTACTTTCTTGAATATTTTTTACTCAAAAAAAAAAAACTTTCATGAATATTTTCAACCTACCAGAATTATGGCACTCCGTGTCTTCATGTCATGTGCACAATAGTAGGTTTTTTTAAAATGATAGGTAGCACTGTCATTATTATTATTGTTCCAAAATTTACCAATTTTCAATTATAGGCATCAATTGCAATTATACAAATTTTAAATATTGTAAGAAGATATGGATGATTTTTTTTATTATTTTCTACTAGAATAAATTACACATTATCCAACCAATTTTGTGAGCATTATCTTTATTATTAATATTTTGATATAAATATGGTATCAAATGATAATATATTTGTACTACTATTTAATCATATTTTTCAATCTCCACCTAAGGGGCAACATATCAAACTTATTTTTTTTTCATTTTTTTTTCTTTTGAGAAAATTTTTAGTTAGATTGATAGTATGTTTGGCTCACAAGAATCAAAAAGAATCGAGGAATGGAATCAAAATAGATGGGTGATAGAAAGGCAAAGAATGGAAATAATGATTTTGATTTTATTGTTTAGATGTGATGGAGAAATGCACAAAAAGAAAGTACAAGTCAATTTCAATATTTAAGTTAACTAGTTATTTTCTTTTGTTATTATGATTTATAATTTTTTATACCATCTATTATTGCTTTTCTATTTTATTTTTCTATGTCAT
Organism: Elaeis oleifera; assembly: GCA_000441515.1. NCBI lineage: Eukaryota > Viridiplantae > Streptophyta > Magnoliopsida > Arecales > Arecaceae > Elaeis > Elaeis oleifera. Next base: position 839,700 of record KE504660.1, read on the forward strand.
TCTTATTTTTAAAATTTAATTTATTATATTAATTTTATTATATTTTTTCATATTAGTTCATGCATTATAATTTTTAGTAATTTCAAACTTCATAATTTTGGTATTTAATGAGGTATACTATTGCTTTTATTTTCCAAATTTCTATTTATATGTTCCAGCCTCATATATTACTTGAATTAAATTCCTAATAATTATATAATATATCTAAATATACATTATTTCATATAGCAATTCCCACAATACATAATAACCTTAAGTAATAATTAATATAATATTAAATATAT
>KE504660.1:878000-892895 GCA_000441515.1 Elaeis oleifera
TTTGTCGAGTCTAAATAGTCCTAAGGACTTCACCACAACACAGGAGTTCATTAGAAGATAAAACATTTGTGATGAAAAATGCCAAAATAACTTTATTATTTATAATTCATGTACTAATACAAAAGGAGCACAACCGTCAACAGGCTGACGATTGGCTTTGGGACACTATTCCCAACAATGGCAGCCATATACTATGGAGGTTCTAGCCACACTACCAGATTACTGTTTTAGTGGACAAGATATATGGCAGTGCCGAGTGACACTCCTATGCTTTTTTATCGTTGAGTGGTACTATCCAGATAGAGTGATGCGCCAGTTAAGACTACGTCAGACTATTCCGAAGGTTTGTGATACAGATTCCAGACTTCATCGTATCGACCTTCGAGGGCGCACAGATCATGACTGGAGACAAATTCATCAGCACTGGGTTGCACTCTGAGAGAGTCAGCAGGATTATATTGTAGATGGTCCACCGGCCGACGGTATGATGGATTATTATGATGATTACATGGAGTGGTATCGTCGCATCACGCGTCGATTCATTTGTCATGGGGAGCGATGATTGACTATTTGGTAAGGTTTCATATCTTATCTATAATTTTCTATGACTAACACATTTATATTTTCTCCATGCTGAGCATGTTATTTGTGTCAGAGTGACAGTTTGGTGAGGATTTATCATTTGGCTCATCCAGACTTGTTAGCCACATCCGGACAGCTCATTCAAGATATTTGTGCTTCAGGTCTCCACTCCGTCTGACAGCACGTTCATATCTCCGCCGATATCCACGATCATGGTCATGGCAGTGTAGAGTCCACTCCTTCATCTTTTATGCATCTGTCATCATCAGGAGCACCTGCATTGCATAGAGGAGGTACCAGATGATATTGTACATCATCGTTTCTGATTCCAGATCTTCCATCCTTCAGTTCATATATGCCCTCGCCTGTCTTTATGCATGACAATATGGCCTAGTTTCAGTCCACAGAGGAGACTGCGGCACATTTTGAGTATGCAGCGACTGAGTATGAGAGACTTAGTGAAGATCCGATAGAGTATCATATGGAGTCGCACGAGGGACTGATTCAGAGTTTGGGCGAGCATCATATCGAGGGTGCGAGTGAGGCTCCACCCATGGGTCGTCGAGTGCAACCTGCAAGAAAGAAGCGAAGACCATTTTGTGGAACATGATGTATATATTGTAGTTTTTCATGTTTATAAAATATATGGATATGAAAGTAATAAAATATTTATTATATAACATCAACGGGTGCATTAGATTTTTGAATTCAAGTGCTCTTATATTATGCAATTCGTGCTCTTATATCATGCGGAGTCACAATCCGAGTCCATCGATTGAGTGCTACAATCCGAGCCCATAGGTCGATCGACGATGTGGCATGCAAGTCGTGCCGAAGCGATCGAGCGCTGCAATCCAAGCCCACAGGTCGAGTCCAGAATCAGAGGTTGATTTATGATGTGACCGTGCCTAAACACTAAACCGAGCTGACCTGTTTACTCCGATCGAGTCGACCCTAAATCCTAAATCCTAAACCCTAAATTGTAAACCCAAAACCCTAAACCGATCGTCCGATAATTTTAAAAAGTTGTTTAGAAATTTATAATCTTAAAAAAATGATAAAATTTTCAGGATCGATCGATCGCCTGAGAATTTTGATTGATCGATCCAAACCGAGCCGACTGGTCGACTCTAGATTCGTCGGACAGGTCGACCGCATGGCACGCAACCTATGTCGGATCGATCAATCGGATTTCTCATGCGGTTGATCGATCCGGCACGGGTTGCGTGCCACGCGGTCGATCGATTTGGCGAAACAAGAGTCGACCGATCGGCTCAGTTTGGATCGATCGATCGAAATTCTCAGGTGGTCGATCGGTCCGGCAAATTATGTCCCACGCGGTTGACCGACCTTAGACCCGAAGTCAACCGACCATCTCGGTCTGGATCGATCAACCGAATTTATCAGGCGATCGATCGGTCCAGCAAACTTTGCATCCCACGCGGTTGACCGACCTGAGACCCAAAGTCAACCGACCATCTCGGTTTGGACTGATCGATCGGATTTCTCAGGCGGTCGATCGATCCTAAAATTTTTTTGATTTTTTGAAGATTATAAATTTTAAATAACTTTTTAAAATTATCGGACGATCGGTTTAGGGTTTAGGGTTTTAGATTTAGGATTTAGGATTTAGGATTTAGGGTTTAGGATTTAGGGTTTAGGATCGATCGAAATTCTCAGATGGTTGATCGGTTTAGCACGACTTGCCTGCCACATCGTCAATCGACTGTGGTTCTGAACTCGATCGATGAGCTCGAATTGCGACACCAACAAATTTTTTGATTTTTTAATAATTACTCATTGTATACTAACTATTAGATTAACCACTTTGCTGCCAAAATTATATCTTAAATTGTACATAATTTTAGTCAGGTTATAACATATCTAAAATTACAGTAACAAAAGAAAGGTATATATGCATACATCAAACTAAAGTATATTTCTCTAAACATAAATGATGAAGATGGTAGATCTTCGAGTGAAGCCACACGTACTGTTCTAATTGTTGAAGGTTAATCATCCGGAGTAGGATCTTTTTGTGGTGGAGGAATTGATGATAAAATATTGTATGAACTGATCAAATCGACCAAAATCCTTGTCCAATTAGATATCCATCTGTGCAAATCCCTCATTCAGTCGAGAATCCATATGTGCAAACCGCTCGCTAACAAATATCTCCAATGCGTCTATGCGAGCAGATAATGCATGCTGATCGGATGACTGCTGATCAAATCATATAGCATGTGTGGGCTGCTCTCTGTCGATAGGCTGACCACCTCCGTCACCGTCATGTTCTTCTTCATCTACTGTAGACGTACGCGTCCATACACCATCGTGAAATGTATACCCCATACGCCTCAGAGATGCATAATTGTAAATATCACTACGTTTAACTTTGACAACTTCATCATCGGCCGTGATGTGGACATCAAATGCTTCGAATATAGCAGTTAGAACAGCTCCATATGGCAAGATGGTTTTTGAACTTTGAAAACATTCATTCATATAAAACATCATTAAATAGGGCAAATTAACCTTATCATCTGAAAGAATCATCCTGAGGAGATAAACATCTAAATATGATACGTGTTCTCTATAATCTCCTCTGGGCAGAAAATTAAACGTGAAAATATGATGGATTAATCTAGTTTCAAGTGGTAATAGATTTGCATCAGGTTTAGTGATCGCACTTATATGATCATCAAAAACAGTTCTAACACAGGAAGCATAGTTTAATACTGGATGATTCCAAACAATACTACTATTGAAAAATCTATCACCATTCGATGGAATATCTAAAATTTGATCTAAAATTTTACAGTCAAATTCGATTAGTTGTCCTTTAACATACGATGAAATGGAACAAGACTTACTATTAAAACTAAAATTACTATAAAAATAGTGAACCAGAGTAGAATACGTTGGTTTGTTGAGCATAATCATAGATAGCCAATCCATCATTTTAATAAAAATTTAATACGAAAATCACTAAAACTATTTAAATCGACTATCCTATCTCTTACAATTTTTCTTTCAAAAAATTTGATTGAAAATTTTCACTACACTCGTTATCTAGAACAAGGGCTTTTCATACCTACGAGATGGTTGCTTCCCTTTCTCTATTCGAGCTTTCTTCCTTTCGATAAAACTTCACTTTTTTTGGATGCCATAATCGATTTTAAGAAAGATGAGTAACAAATAAGAAGGTTGAAGAGTGTGCACTTGAAGGGAGGGTGGGATGTGAACGAGTAAGAAGGAAGTGTGCACTTGAAGGGAGGGTGGGGTGTAGATTTAAAGATAACAAATTTGTGGGTTGAACCCACGTTTTTGATTTAATTTCAATGACTTTGTGGGTTCAACCCACGAATTTGGTGCAACGGGTGGAATTTAAAGTGAATTCGTGGGTGCACCAACGGGTGGAATTTAAAGTGAATTCATGGGTGAACCCATGAATTTTATTAAATTCAACAGCTATATTGAATTCATGGGTTCAACCCACAAATTTGCTTGAAATTTAAAAAAAAAATAATCAGAACAAAATTGTGGGTTGAACCCATGAATGTCGTCTGGTCGGCTCAAAATTATGGGTTCAACCCACGAAATACCAATTCATGGGTTCGACCCACGAATTAGCTTCGAATTCGTGGGTTGACACCACGAATTCATATGAATTTTTTAAAAAAATTTTAATAAAATCGTGGGTTCAACCCACGAAATCATTTTTTAGCGACGTGGGCCGAATATTCGTGGGCTCAACCCCCGAATTGTCCATGTGGGCCTCAAATTCGTGGGTTGAACCCATGATTTTTGCTAACACGGCCCACCTACGGTATTTTCGAAAATAATTTCCAAATGAGGGTAGTTTGAAAATTTTTTTATTTAAAAAAATATTATTTAAAAAAAAAACCAGAAGAACACCAATCCGTTTCAAATTGCACCTGTCATGTACTAACGAAGCCTTCTTTGACCCGGTCCAACAACTTACAACCGTACCCTTTATTCCTACCAGTAATCTTCACACAACTAGATGGAGGTCTGGACAGCACCAGAACCGCACCAGACCTCTGGAAACGCCTAGAACTCCACGGGCTCCAGAATTATCCACGCTTCTCCCGTGACAGCGATCCAAACACCACCACCTTCCATCCATAAATACCGAAAATATCCGAAAACCATTCCAACATCAAGTTTCTTCTACATTACTTGCTCTGAGTCCCTTCTCAGCATCCAAAACAACAGCGCTTGACAAGATGTCGGTCATTTCTCGTGTCTTTGGCCGGCCAAGCAACATCTACGACCCTTACTCTCTCGATGTCTGGGACCCTTCCATGGCTTTCCTTGGACACGCTCGCCAATTCGAGCCCAAACTCGACGTTTGTCGACACGCTTATGGACTGGAAGGAGACTCGAGATGCCCATGTCTTCAAGGTCGACCTCCCGGGGCTCAAGAAGGAGGACGTGAAGGTGGAGCTGGAGGATGGGAGGGTTCTCCGGATCTGCGGCGAACGGGTCAGGGAGCCGGATGAGAGGAATGTCACATGGCACTGCATAGAGACGAGCACCGGCAAATTTCTCCGGCGGTTCCGGCTGCCGGAGGATGCGAAGGTGGAGGGGATGAAGGCGACCATGGAGAATGGGGTGCTCACCGTGACGGTGCCCAAAGGGGAGGTGAAGAAGGCTGAGAAGAGGTCCATCGAGATCACTGGTGGGGCTGACAAGAAAGGAGGGAAAGACAAGAAGGAAACGGTTTGTTGCAGGTTTTGGCCGTGATGACAAGAGGCTTTCGTTTTGTTTGGTGTTTGTATAATAATCTGGTGTGTTTTGTAAGCGTGTTTATTGGTATTTTCAGAGTGGCCTGCGTGCTGAGAAGAATGTTAAGTGGAAATGTTGGGTTTTTCTGATGGTCCTGTACAGTTACTATAATTGTTTAGTGAAATTAGATTTCTGAGAACTTCTGGCTCGGCTTTATGTCTGTTTCTACGAGTGATTTGGTTATTGTAGATCATAATGTTCTTGAACGGTGGCTGTTAGAGGCTCAAGTCTAATTATTACCTGGACCAGGTCCAGCGGACCATGCCAAATGCCACGGTGGATACCACGCCACATTACCCGTTGTATTTCGCCAATCTTAACATTTTATTTTTGTATCTTCCTTTTATTTTGCTTTGGCTCTTCTGTTGCCCCATCTCCAAACCATGTGATATATAGGCTTTAATCCTTTGCTGTTTAACTAAAAAAATTCTTATGTGGATAAGGCATGCTTGCTTCAGACGGTTTTAATAGCATGATGCAATGTTCTGATTTCATTTATGGTTTATAAGTATCAGAATCACTAAAATTTTGGGAGTTTTTTTGTTCAAATTGTCTAGATTAAAGAGTCAAGTTTAGTCGCAAAAATGAGGACGGTGCATCTTGGTTAATTTTTTAATGATTGTAGATAACGAGTCTCTGGTTCCGGCTATTTGACCATGTATCCCTTGGGGAATATCTGTGTATATACTGCACTTTGAATTTTATATCAATAGTAATACTTCTCTTATTTGGCATTTTATCTGTTGTCTTGCAGGCAATTGGTACCATAAAACAGAAAGTGAAACATATTTACATCTCAAATTTGATGGACATGTTGAATCATATGATTTTATAATGCTAAAGCAGATAGGTTCTACTAAAAATGTGTTCTCATATTTCAGAATTTTGGTATTTCCCTGCCTATTCTCATGCAGAAAGATTGGGGCTGAAATCGGATCGGATATAGATCGGATACCAATATATTCATATTTATATTTATTTGTTTGATGAATATAGATATGAATATAGATATTAATCAGATGAAAAATTTATATCCATATTTATTTTAGATAGATAGAGATATAAATAATAAATATAAATATAAATTAGATAATTAAATTTTATGACTACAGAATCAAATATATTATTTAGTGGATGGTAAATCAAATTAATAGCATATTAATATAGTTATATATTTTTTAAAAATTTATGAGTACTATATAAAATTAAATAGAATTATAAATAAAATCGGATATTTCGATATATATCGGATAGTTGTCTATCAATATTCATATTTATTTTCTTGATCGATATCGATACGAATATAGATATTAGTTGGATACTTAAATTTTATATATATTTAAATATAAAATAGATACGAACAGATATTATCTAATCTATTTTATTTTTAAGCAAGATAATATATTGGCATGTAGGCTTGGACTCTTTGCCAAAAGATCTAGTTATCAGCACTGATGCACAGGCAAGCAAGCGTCTCGAGAGTTTATGTTGAGCGTAATCATTTAAAGATGGTGGTAAACCACGACCTATTTGTCAGGTTTCTACATGATGTGGCAAAAGAAGTATTTACCAGACAGACAAGATTTTGACTACATATTTGTGGGTGCTTGTACTAGTGGATTACATACAAAGGTATTCTCAGTGATCGCATGTGGTCTCGTGGCCATCAGTTTCACATCCAGTGGAACAAAGAGAGTGCGGTTGTTAATACTGCCAAAATCTAAATATCAGTGTAATCGCTCTGAGACACTAGAACTTAGAGGTACTCCATTATTTGCATTTTCGTATGAGGAGGACTCCATCCTAAGCACACGACTAGTTCCAGCAAAATATATACAATTGCCCAGGAAACTTATATACCCAATAGCCGAGCTCGTGCATTGTATTGGTAAACTGAACTCAAAGAGATTGTTTCTGTTAGATATATTTTTGGAAGGCACAGTAATCGCTTTTTATTTGAGGTGCAGCAGGAGTATCATGTAAAAAAATTGCCGGAGGGTCGAAATGGCAATAAACTGCCAATAGATCTGAGAAGACTAGCTAATGTATATGCTTTCAATGATGATTTGCTCATTGAAGGACTCGTGATGTGTTTGCTGAATCCTTATCAGTATGGCTACAAAATGATTATTACTATTATCCCTATTATTATCACTAAGATTGTCATTATAATTACTATTTTATTATAATTATTATTACTACTACTCCTATAATTGCATCTTTTCTTATTATTATTGTTTTTGTTGTTGCAATTATTGCTTTTGCTATCGTACAAGGGTTCCTCTACGATTTTTTTTTTTTGGCACCCTAGTTTATGGAGTCCTATTGGAACCTAGACCCATATATCTTTCGCCAGGTACGTGAACTTTTATTCCAGAACACTACTGACTCAACAATTTCTGAAATAACTGAGGTAATTTTGGCAATGTTCTTACCATTTTTGTTGATCACGCATCTATAAAAATTAATTTTTATCATTTATTGAAATGTACTGGATTTATGAGTTAAGAAGATTGTGAAGAAAGACAGAAAAGTATTAAGAAGATAAGAAATATCCGAGATTTATTGTATATTGTTTTGCATATCAATATTGTAATAAGATGATTTTGGCATGTATCTGATATCTATAGACAGCGGACCTTGCGAGTTTTTTTTTTTTAAAATATCCTATTTAGATTCTTTTGATGCTCCAATCCATCGAATTAGTTGGACTTGTCTCTTATTCAGTTATGGGAAGTACGTGTTGACACAATTCACCCTACTTTATAGCATATGTGATGGCATGCAAAGTGGCCAAGGATTGTTCAGTATCACACGTAGCAGTACGGTTGTTCAAATGCTTTCTGTAATTTGTTAGTATTGAAAATGAAAAATGTTGGGATGAACTGACCGACCCTCGTAAATTGATTGATCTTCAACACAGATTGATCGACATTCGATTTTGACCCGTAAACATATATGACTCTGAAAGCGACTATCAATCAAACATCGATCAAGCAGACCGACACTACTCTCAACAGACCAAACGAACATACCTCACCGACTCAAGATCGGCAACTGACCGATGTTCGGACACTGTAGACAGCGAATTATTTTGATCGTTGGTATTTCAGAGTTCTCAACTGATGGTCAACTTCCTACGCATAGTCGGTCGACTCATTCGACATATCATAACTGTCATGGATGGTTATCCCTCAAATATCGCGGCATAATCCGTGGAAATTAATAACCCACCACGAGATTACGGCCCAATGATTCTACGTCATAAAATGCGGGACCATATCCGACGGTTACAACTATCTTTTCTATAAAAGGGAGTAAGGCAACAGCATCGGTAAGCCACTTCAGGTCAGGACTCTGCTACTCTGAATATTGACATCTACCATTTATCAACTTTCCTCTCTAACTTTAGTATCGGAGGGTCTCCATCGGACACAAATCCGGTCAATACGGACGTTGTCTTGCAGATGTTCGTTTCCGACGACAGGCGATGGAGAGTTGGCCGCAATAGATTGGCGTGCCAGGAAGGGAGAGAAAATAACTTGCAATGACGAAAATCAAAGCTCAACGGTCAACAGCAACCGGATCAGCGAGGCACTTCCCATCGGGAAGAGGCTCCTCCCCTGCCTCCGATAGCAGAGCCCAGTTCTTCGTGGCCCGTGGTCACTACGGACGTCCAGATTACTACAATCGTGCAGCAAATGAACGTTCTTATGGAGGCGGTTAGAAGTCTCTAGCAGCAGCAGACCCAGCTACCATAGCTGCCAGTAGAGCAACCGGTGGTGCATTCGGTGCCATCCAGGCACAACCGCCGTCATCCATGGTAGTCTCCTTCACTAGAGCGACTGTCTCGGCACTCTCATCGAGACAAGCAGTGGCACTCGCGGTGCTCTCGACGCGCCACCCACCATTCTCGGTGCCCCTCTCCTTCTTAATTAGATTGGGCAAAGAAGGAAGCGACCGCGAACACCGTCTACTTCTCCATCTAACTCATCGGGAGGTTCAACCCCTGGAGTTTTCCACCACCAGCGGCTCAAAGACTACGAATGTAAATTCGAATAAATCGGCCGCCGACTCGTCCAACTACAGGTGGACGATCAGAAATTTTCAAATAATTTGATTTCCGTACCACCCAGCTTCTCTCTCGACATGTCTTGGATGAACCGATCTCGACTCGGTTCAAGATGCCGTACGTGGAACCCTATGACGGTTCCACCGACCTAGTTGATCACCTTGAGAGCTACGAGGCTCTCATGACAATCCAAGAGACAACAGACGTTCTTCTATACGTCAGCTTCCCGGCCACACTTCGGAAAGCTGCTCGAGCTTGGTACTCCGAGCTTCGATCGGAAAGCATCTACTCTTTCGGACAGCTGGAATATTTATTTATGGCCCACTTCAGTACCAGTCGGAGGCCGCTGCGAACTTCGGATAGTCTCTTCTCGATTAAACAAGGAGAGACCAAAACACTCCAGGATTTTGTGGCCCGATTCAATGCGGCGACGCTCGAGGTCAAGGACCTCAACGAAGACATGGCCATATCGACCATGAAAAAAGGTCTGAGGGCATCTCGATTTATATATTTTTTGGACAAGACTCTCCCTCGGACATATGCTGAACTCTTGGAGTGTACATACAAATATATACGTGCGGACGAAAGAGCCTCTGACCGACGCCAAACCGAAGCAAAGGTCAGAAGAAGAAGCAGAAGAAGAGTGGGGCTCTGGCTGAATTAAGTACGTCTTCGACTAATAAGCGAGCCTCATTCCAACGATGGAGTCCAAGACCGACGTATAATAGGTATGACTCCTATATCCCTCTTTCTACTTCTCGTGCATAGATCCTCATAGAGATCGAAAGGGCGAAATATCTACGACATTCTCCACCAATGAAAATGAGGATCCACGATCGAAGGAAGTATTGTCGGTTTCACCGTGACCACAGCCACGACATCGAACAATGTATCCAGCTCAGAGATGAAATAGAGGTCCTGATACGACGAGGCTACCTCGAAAAATATCGAAGGAATCTGTCGACTCAACCTCCAGCCAACTGAGGAAGCCGTAAATAATCAGCCGACTGCGGGAGTCATCAATATGATCTCCGGACGACTAAACTAAGGGATAACTCCCGAAGAAGAGTCGGTGAGACGACAACAACTCAATGTAATAACTTTTTCGAAAGAGGATGTTCGGAGAATTCAAACTTCTCACGACGATACTGTTGTTGTTTTGACAATTAGCTAATAAAAGCCAGAGGATTGACCATCTCGACACCGAATATACTTCAACTTTCACTGTAAAAGTCAGAAGATTGACCATCTCGACACCGAATATACTTCGACTTTTACTGTAAAAGTCAGAAGATCGACCATCTCGACATCGAATATATTTCGGCTTTCACTATAAAATTAGAGGACCGACTATCTCGACACCGACTATATTTCGGTTCCCTTGCAGAACCGACTTATCGACTTCAACTGAAGGCCAGCGTTGGTGATGCAGACTTTTCCACAAAGCCGCGCTGCCTTTATAGTTGGCTCTCCATTGAAGCAGCTGGCTAATTTGCCGACTTAGTATCAACTAAGAAAGACAAAATGCCAAGAAGACCAAAGTCGGATTGAACTATACCGACATGGCTACGACCAGTCGAGGGATATTCGGCTTGCCACTGATTATCAAACAATACGACGTATAAATCCGATCAAGCTTCGGATAATAGATATTTGACTTACCATCGTTATCCTAACTAAATATATCGGAAACTACATGACTAGCAGATTCTACAAAGTCTGCGAAATGGTCGGATCTACGATCTATATTCAGAGATTATTCTCAAACAGACATTGCAGACTCGATGATACAGAGGAGCATTTCAGAACAGATGTACTTCTTTCATTATCAAAAAAGAGAGATTATAAAATTAGACCGAAGTCCAATTACATCTTTCTTTACAAAAAGAGAAATCAAAGAAATACCGACTTATCTTCATCGCTGCCCTTCGCTCCATTGAAGAATCGACAGGCCAATCTCGAATCGGCTTCTTCGACAAACTTCACCTTCCAGCTCAGGGGACGATACGACTCGAATTGAGCTGTGAAGATGATTGATCGATCACATTGCTCGGCCAACCACATCAACAGCCCGACCCACTCGTACGGAAACAAAAGGATCTCACCCGATCGACGACCACACCCTCCTCGTATAAGAGCTAAGGAGGGCTTCAGATTTTTGTCCGCTATCAAAAATGACTTTGATCATGCAGCTGAGACGGGGATGCGGGATATACGGTAACGGATCGTTGACCCCACCATCGGCACCAGGAGTGAAAAGCTGACGATGGACCGAAGCGCAATGCCGCTTCCGAAACCGACCAACAATCGGACTCGAGAACAAGAAACTCCGGGCCCGATAGGGAGTCATTGGCTGGAACCTCCAACCAACTATCCTTTGCAGGAATCTCACCTATTGGAAGAACTATCAAAAATCCAAAGGAACTCAAAGAGAAAATGACAAGGAATGTTTTCGCATGAAAGCAGCTCTCTGGCAAAACTCTCCCACCAGAAGAGACAAAATGAGGGATGGATACCTAGCTGACATCAGTTCTTTATATAGAGGAACGCCCAACGGCCTGGATGAAAGCAGCCAGATTGAGACCACGTCGGATGATGACACGTGGTAGCATCTGGACCCATCATCGACCCGACGGTCCGACGCACCTGCACCTAATTAAACTACGACACCTCCATCCGCGTGTACAGCTCCGACCCAATAACATCTCAACATGTGGCGAAAATCTACATGCCAGAATCAAATTGCATGATATCGGTTCACTTTTCCGATATAACGCCTGGCACCGGCTCACCCTCCGCAAACGACGCCTGACACCAAATCTTTCTGCTGATACGATAGCTCAAAAACGACAAAGTGGTTGATCGGCCGTACTTCAGAGAATGTGGTGGCAGAGTCAGGATTCGACATGACAAACAATAACTCCTTTCGTCCAAGGCAACTGACCACGTGGCGATGCATGCGACGACTCACCATTGGACTCAGAAGTGGGGGGGGCAACTGTTGGGATAAACCGACTGACCCCCATAAACCGATTGATCTCCAGTGCAGACCGACCGACACCCGACTCTGGCCCCACAAACAGACATGACCCTGAAAGTGATTATCGACCGAACTTCGATCAAGTAAGCCGATACTACTCTCAACCGACCAACCGAACACACCTCACCGATTCAAGATCGGCAAGCGACCGATGTTCAGACACTACAGACAGCGGATTACTTTGACCGTTGGTATTTTAGAGTTCTCAACCGACAGTCAACCCCCACGCATAGTCGATCGACTCATTTGATATATCATAACTGTCATGGATGGTTGTCCCTCAAATATCACGACGTAATCCATGGAAATTAATAACCCACCACGAGATTACAGCTCAATGATTCTACGCCATAAAATACGGGACCATATCCGATGGTTACAACTATCTTTTCTATAAAAGGAGGTAAGGCAACAGCATCGGTAAGCCACTTCTGGCCAAAACTCTGCTACTCTGAATATTGACATCTACTGTTTACCAACTTTCCTCTCTAACTTAAGCATCCGAGGGTCCCCGCCGGATACAAATTTGGTCAGTGCGAACGTTGTCTTGCAAGTGTTCATTTTCGACGACAGACGATGGAAAATTGGCTGCAACAGAAAAAAAATTGTAGTCAGGATGTTGCTTTTGCATTTTAATTCTTTTATCTATGCAAATCCATCCTATTTGATTCTTCCCTGTTTCTCATCCGAAGATGTGGTATTATGGTTTTTGTCGCAAAATATACCACTAAGAGACATTTTCAGTGTATTTGAATTCTATAACCGTCTTTGGAATGGTTAAATTTCCAGAGTGGCACGAAAGCTATGTAAAGGCTGGCACCTTGCAGGCTTCTCTGTTCTGAATCATTCAGCTGGATGATTCTGGGGCAGCTGGGCCGGAATCGGGTCGGGCTTTAATACTTAAACTGGAGTCTAGCACGTTTAACAAAGAGCTTATATTTTAGAGCTGGCCCGGGCTGCCAGGTTTAAAATTTGGGCCCGATCATTGTAACAAAATGTGTAATGCTGTGAAGAAAGGTGTTAACGCATTGAGAAGGTGAGATGATTGACGTTATAGCTGTGGCAGGAGACTAAGATTGTACACCATTGCGCCCACATGAAAAATACTCAATATCTTTCTATATAATTCTTTCAGATACCAAAGCAAAACGAAATAAAATTGTAGCTAGAAAATTCCTTTTTGTCTTATTTGTTTCTTATTTCCTCTGACAGACTCAGTCTAGCGTTATTGATTACTTGCTGTTTCCCATTAGAGGCATGATAGCCCGGAAATTACATCACTCAAACGGGAATCTCTTTATATAACAAAATATTATTAAAGAAAGCTGATTTGCATTAGGTTTCGTAATAACGGTTCCAAATTATCAAAGTTTTTGTCACAAATTAAATATTTTTTACGGCAAGCGTGCATGAACCGCAAGCGGAGGAAGTCTAGATGAAGTTTAGAAGTAAGGCAATAGGTGACGGTTGTAATAACATCTAACGTAGTTAGGCCACGAGGGTATTTATTTGATGCCCGGAACCCCCACAGGTACTGATGTCTGAAGGACTAATGTAGCAAGAGATGGGAAGGTACTGATGTCTCTAGGCAGGTGCTGATAACTTTCGGTGGGATTGATCAGATTGCAGCTCCTGAACACACTCATGGTCTGTGATAACCCGGTCCAATTGGGCCCAGATCAGCCCACAATCAAAAAAAAAAAAACAGGAAAGAAGACTCCCGATCGGAGTCTTCCCCTTCCCGGTTCCGATCAAGAATCGGAGTCCTAGGGCCAGTAAAGACCCTAGGACGACCTCTATAAGAACCCCCCTCCTCTCCTCTAAGAGAGGACACAACAGTCACCGACGATCGTCGGAGTTCTTCTCCAATTTTCTCGATTGAAGCCGCGGCACCTCTTCTTGTGTTCGTCGGAAATCAAAGGTCGAAGAGGCCACCGAAGTTCAGGTAAGGCTTTGATTCTTCTTCCTCTCCCTTTTTTCTTCTTTCTATGGCCTTGCGCACCCTCGTCGGCCGTCGAGATCGACGGAAAACTTATGAATAGCGGTGGCCCTGTTCTTCTTCTGTTCGGCCGAGCCTTTCTTCCTCTTTTTCGACCACCGGCGCCATCGCCCGTGGTGTCACACCGATGTAGCATTTTCATGATCTTCCTATCTTGCTTTCCCGAGAGGTCTTGGCCGCCGGCGACCGGCCAATGATCGAAAATAAGAGGAAAAGGGCGGGTTCCTTATTTTCGTTTACTTCTGATCTCTACCGGCTGAACCTCGTCGCCGGTCATCTTTGGCTCCACCGCCATCTTCTCCTGTCGTCGGACCTCCGATCATGCCGCCATCCTTCGTCGGAGCACGAGCCACAAAGTTTTTCCCCCTCGTGTCTCTCCTCTGTTCGGTC
>KE504660.1:951590-969770 GCA_000441515.1 Elaeis oleifera
TTTGATATAAAATTTTATATTTATTATTATTTTTAAATTATACTATTATATTGATGTGATATGTAAAATTTTACTGGGTTGTAAAGCTCACAACCCTTCATTTCTCTTTTTTTCTCAAAATTGTAGGATGCTCATAATTGGCTATGGTATGGATTTGCGAGTGAGCGGATGCATAGATAGAGTGTCATGATACTTAATCAGAGAATTAAAAAAAAATTATTTATAATTATGTAAGTTTTACTAATTATTATTGAAATTAGATGTTATGGATGTTGAGGTTGTAATGAATTATTTTAGACTTTGTATATTCTTTAAGACTTGCCCTAAGAAGTGTGCAGCCATCACGTATCCAACCTGGATGTTGGGTTCAGGATATGATAAAATGGTATCAGAGCTTAGGTTTAAGATCACTAGGGACTGTGAAGTGATATCAAAATTTCGTATATGATCAATAGGATGTGACAAAATGATATAAGAATAATAACATAACTTAGATCTAAGGTCACTAGGGACCGTGACATAAGTAATATCAAAACTTTAGGTTACAAGCAATAGTGTGACAGAATGATATCAGAGCTTAAGGTTATGGTCACTAAGGATATGATGGAATGATATTAGAGTTTAGTTATGATCACTAGGGAATACGACTTAAGTGGTATTTGAGCTTAAGGTTATAATTATTCAGGCTTATGACTTTAGTGATATTTGACTTGAGATTATGATCATGAGGAACATGATAGACATAAAGAAAGATTCAATATTAAATTTGAATCAATAGATACTATGATGAAATTTATGCATAAGTGACATATGATGTCTATAATAGAATTGATGAGTTATATCTTAAATTTAATTAGTAGGTGGACCTAAGTATGAGAAGTGTTGATCCTGAAATAAAATAGAAGGTATTGATATATTGTGTTGAGTATACTCAATGATTTTAGAATGCTAAACTTATATAGGTGGAGATCATGATAATTTTCTGATTTTGATGTTAATTATCTGATCATTATAAATTTTAGATTTATCAGAAGAAAGTTAGTTAGGATGTGGTCTAAGAAGAAATTACATCATACGAAAAAAAAATATTTTCAAACGTTGAACCTATAAGAGGATCATATATGAAACTCAAATTTAGATTAAAAAATAAATAAAATATTTGAATTTTATTATGAGAAAATGAGATACACATCTTGGTGAGATTTTTAGTTATTCAAAATATCATATTTAGATCTGATTTCTTGATCTTTCAAGTTGCATTGAATTTCAAGTCAAAAGTTTGCTTTTCTAAGTGGATCTAGGATGTTTTAATATTATTGTTAAATTGATTAAAAAAATTAGTTTTGTTAGAGTATGATATACATATTATGATGGAATCTTTAATAATTCGTATTACCATCTTTGGATTAGATTCTTTAATTTTTCTTATGATTGTTGAAGATAGTGGAGTGTATTAATTATTCAAGTCAAAGTTTAGATTTTTGAGCTAATCTAAGATATCTTGTTATTGTTAAATTTTGAATGACTTATATAAGTCTTAACATATAAGGAACAAGATTTTGTATGGATTTATCGATTGATGCTAAGAGTTGTAATGAAGTGAGCTCTACAAGAAATGATCAAGTTGATTGTACTTACAAAGATGTTGACTTGAGTTTTTCTAGTTTGTTTAAATTGGAGTTAATTCTTTTACAAAGAAAGATTGGTTTGAAAATTATCTAAATGATTGTAAGATAAATCCAAGGTTAAATCTAATTAATTCTGGATATGTTGGATTCTTGAGGAGTGATGAAGCTTATGCAATGATTTCAAACATAGAAAGTAGATCACGATTTAATTTGATGTGCTATACCCAAGGGATAGTAAAGATAAAAAAATTTAAAGTTTTGCTCTAACTTTTATATGAAATTTGAAGATTGGATCTATCTTTGATTGATCTAACATATAAGGATATTCTTATCTTTCGATAAACATATATAATTTGGTAAATTAAGATCAGAGTATGCAAGAAAAGTGTGATGGTTTCAATTGACTAGAAATATTAATCCTTTGATTCAAAAATATTATGATGGAGGTTGCAAATAAGAAAAGATTTTATTGATAATGAAAGGATGCTATTGATTTTTGACCTTATCTGATCATAGCCGTGCAATTTTTATCAATAGATTACTTCATTGCAGATAATGCCAAGAAATTTTAGATTTCTTAAGCTTATTGTTAATAGCTTGATTGTTCTTTTGTTAGTTCAAACCTAAATATCTTGATATAGATCTCATTTTTTAAGATTTAACATTGTTACTCGAACTGACGTAGAAATTGAGATTTTCTTAAGAAGAAAGTCTACTTGCTAAATTTATTGAAAGGTCAAAAGAAGAAAAAATCAATAATTATGAAAAGTGCCCAATGTTCGATCTTTTTTATTTTTTATCGTAGATAATCTGATACAATTATAAATTTTAAGTGGAATGTATTGGACAAATAACTACGGTATTTTAATACAAGGTCAAAATATCACTATTCTTTGAAAAAATTGAGAAACCAATATAAAAAAATGAATTTGAGATTTTACATAATTTTGTTATATCCAGATCATGAGAAATAAATAATATGTAAGACATTATTGGAAGCTTGAGAATAACATGATGAAGTATACTTTTGAAGTATGTACCTCAAACAACTTAATTTCGAGAATGAAATTATTTTAAGGAGAGGAGAATGTAAGAACCTAAATTTTTTTTCCTTCTCCCATGCGAATCTTAAAGCATGCAGTAAAAAAAGAAAGAGAGAGAGAAAGAAAGAAAGAAAGAAGAAATACGTGAGAAGTGGGTGGGGAGGAAGAGGACTCCGAATGGGAGTCTTCCTCTCTCTTGATTTTTTTTCACCAAAAATTTAGAAGAATCCCACTAAAACTCAAACTAAAACGATCTTGATTCTTGCCTATAAATAGAGATCCACTTTTCCTTATTTTTCCACCACAATTACTTGAAAAATCACTGCCAATTTGAGTTCTTCGTTGAGCCCCTTTTTCTTGAGATTTTGTCGAAGAGATCGTCGATTTTTCTTGTCGGATCGAGGTAATCCCTTTCCCTTCCATCTCTCCTCTTTTTCCAAATCATTCTCTCATCGTTGATGCTTGGATTGGAGCCGGCAAGTTGTCAGTTTCATCTAAAAACAGGAAACCTTGTTTACCTTATTCCGTCAACCCCACCCCATTGGCCATATCCCTCTTGTTTCGCCGACTCCATCTCTGATGGCCATCATCGGGGCCGTGGCATTGCCGCCGATAGGAGTCACCATGGGTGGCTAGCCCAATCGTCCATGGTCATGTGCAGGAGAGGAAGAAAGGGGAGCAAACCCCCTGTTGAAGAGAAGAAGAGGAGAAGAGAAGCCTCTTCTCTCTCTCTCTCTTCTTTGATTTATGTTAATTAAATAAATTTTTTATTAGTCAGTCAATTAATTAGTTAATTATTTCCTCTTAGAGAGGTTATGGAAAATTTTGGAAAGAAAAAAAATTGTGAGACTAGGGGATGGACCCTGGTGAACCCCAATAGAGAGTTTTAGAAATTAAATTAATTTACTTGATTTATCTTATAAATTAAAATAATTTTTTAGACAACAGGATATCGAGCAAGGTTCGATCTAGATTATAAACTTAGTGAGTTTCTCTCTCTATTTTTTTTCCTTATGAGCTTCTCTCTCTACTTTCTCTCTCTAAAATTTTCTCTCTTCATGAATTTCTCTCTCTAGGAGTCTTACGGACCAATAAAAGGTCTAGGTACTTAAGTAATCCTGATCTTGGTTGATCCTAGGAGAGGTCTTGAATTTATGATATTAGGATCTTTTATCCGTAATTTCTTCACATATAATTTTTATGTTTGATCCTGATGATGTAGAGATGCGACTATCTGCATAAGATATCGAGCAGAATATCTTGTTTCTGAAATTTATAAATCAAAGAGTTCATTAATTGTTGTGCTTGGATCAATCACCGATAGAGATAAGAATTTTGTACATGATTACTATTATATATGTTATTTTATCGTTGGATTTGTATCATTGAATTTATATCGTTGGATTTGGGTGGATGGATTTGTCATATTTGAAATACAACTGTTTCATGTATAATTTTTAGCATGAGTATATTATGTATTGATTAGATATATGTGCACTAGTAATTGACAGTATGACAATATGGATATGATATATTTGTTTTAATCACATTTCAAACTGAAATTGATATGACAAATTCAACATGAAATAAAAGATATAATTTGGACTAGGCTCGTCATGTGGATAGCCGGTTAGGAACTTATGCCTAAGACAGCCTCTAGGAGCTTATGCCTGGGATAGCCCGTCATTAGCTTGTGCCTTGGATAGCCTGCCAGGACCTCATGCCTGGGACAGCCCCGAGGGCTTACGTGTGAGATTTTGTGTCAGACCAAGAATTGAGGCACGATTTGATTAGTCCAAAGCCGGAAACAAAAGATAAAGAAAATTGGATATGTAATAAGAAAAACAGATAACAAGATATGAAATTCATGCTGAATAAAAGGCTTTCACTAGTTGATATATGATCACACATCTCTTTTGACAAGACAGATAATTAACACATGTTTATACAGATGTTTTCATTATTTTGGATATTTGATATGATATTTCATGTTTATTACTATTTTCAAATTATACTATTATATTGGTGTGATATATGAAATTCTTACTAGGCTGCAAAGCTCACACCCCCCATTTTCTTTTTTTTCTTAGAGTTACAGGATGTTCATATTTGGCTATGATATGGATTTGCGAGTAAGCAGATGCATAGATAGATTGTCATTGATATCTGATCAGAGGATTGAAGGAATTCAATTTATAATTATGCAAGTTTCACTAATTATTATTGAAATTAGATATTATAGATGTTAAAGTTGTAACGGATTTTAAAGGCCTTGTATATTCTTTAGGACTTGCTCTAAGGAGTGTGCGGTCATCACGTATCCGATTCGAATATTGGTTCGGGGCGTGACAGATGGATCCGACGACGGTGGGTGGTTCACAACCCTCCATTGCTGGAGTCAATACGTAGCTTGTAGGGCATTTTCATTGCCCAATTGGGCTTGAATTTTGGTGTGATTTGATTTATCATCCGGTCCAACTATTTTGAAGGGACGATTTGAATAAATTTTTTCGAGAGGCCTATAATAGCAGCAAAAGACTTTGGACAGTCATTATAAGGGTGTGGAGGCGCAGCCTCCATGGTACAGATTCAATCTATTTATGAATTTTGATCTATTTGGATATTTTATTTTTTCTTATTAATTTAAAATCTGATGGCTACGTATGTTATAATCACATCTTTTATTATTTGAATCGTCATACATTTTTATATTTCATTTTTTTGATACATTGCAATCCTTTCTTGTCTTTATCGTGTATGTAGGTCAAAGATCGAACTATATAAATTATTATATTTATTTTTTATAATATAATTATTTATTATTATTTTAAATTTCATACTAACGAAGGGATGATCTCGAGAAGGTGGAGAGCGGGGAGGTGGGGAGGCGGTCGTGAGGAGGATAACTCAACAAAGCCAAGGAGGAAGATGAAGGACGTTATCAGGAGGTCCCCCTCGCGTCGATCTACGAGTTCCGAGCGGCAGGAGGAGGCGTAGAGAGAGGTAGAGCCGCAGAGGCGAATGCGGGGTCTTGCTTGACGTGCGTTCTCTCTCCTCGGAACCGAGCTTCCATTGACTCAAGCCTAGCATTATGCAATCCTGTTTTGAGATCCTCCTAGATAACGTGGCATGCAACGGAGAGCTTTCTACACAAACTTGGAAGCAGATAGTGTTCAAAGAATCCTGAAAGAACGTGTGGACTAAATCATGTGTTGCCATATCCTAATTTGGCGTCAGTGGAGGATCGTTCGATCTGTTTCAGTATTAGTCTAAAGCCGTGATTTCAAAGCAGAACAAAGGCAGAAGTTTCATTCCCTTGTCCTATTTAAACTGTTCTGAGCAGAGAGATGAACATCTGTGCCCAACCTGTACCTCTAAGTCCAAATATTGATTTTAACTGGTCCACATCGTACGCCAAGAAGACGACCGTTCCACATTCCACTAGCACAACTAGCCCTCACCTAACGAAACCATCATTGTTTATGAACGAAAACAGCGTTCTTCTCCCAAAGACGACTTAGCCACAGTCGCTAGTCCACCATGTTCCTTCCAACCTTCCTCCACTGAGCAATATAAACACATCTAACACCATCCTCTCCCATTTTAAACCACCTCTCCTCCACAATGATCTGGGTAGCATTCCTCTCATTCTTCATCCTCTCCTCTCCGTTAGGAGTAACATTAGCTGCCAGCCCATGGACAGGCCCTCGGATGGAGGATTGTGAGCCTAAAACTTGCGGGCAAACAAACGTTACATACCCATTCTTGCTCCCGGAAAACAACCATCCTATTGTGGCTTTCCCTCCTTTGGACTGTCTTGCGACAACAACGTGCCACCATCCAAATTTCAGGCCAAGGTTATTACATCCAGAGCATCTTTATCAAACCAATCCATGTTGGTTGCCAACACCGACTATGTAGATGGAAGTTGCCCGGTTGCCCATCTAAACGTCTCACTTGATCTCTCACCATTCAACTTTAGCTCGGCCAATAAGGCCCTATTCTTCTCTTATTGCCCAGAACCACCGCCGAATCAGTATAGAGTACCTTGTGCTTCTACCAATACTTCTGTCTATCTTGGTGGTAGTATAATGCCCAGCCACATAAATTCATCGAACAGTTGTGATATTGTCGTTGCACCAGTCCTGGCCTATCCAGGAGCTAATAGCAGCGATTATGCGACCTTCTAAGAATGGATTCTTTAGACTGGACGGTCCCGATTGCACGGCGTGCAAACAAGTGGAGGCAGGTGTGGGTATGCGAACGCGACACAGCAATTTATCTGCATTTGTGCTGATGGAGCCTATTCCACAATCTGCGGTAAGTCTTTTGTCTCATATTCTTATAGTTCCTTTGCCATGGTATGGAGCAACGACGTTTGGATGTGATTAAGACGACCACTTCCAAGAAATGTCATCAAAAATTTCACTTGTATCAATTGAGTCCATGATGATATTTTCGAGTTCTATTGTTCTCTGCTTCTAGGCTTACTACATAGTATCAAAAATCTTGTAGCATTTATGAGATTCCACTTACCAGAGTTCTAATTCATCTCCTTTAAGGGAGTAAGGATATGGAATGTAGCTCTTCTGTTAACTGAATCCCCGTTTCTGGATCCTGTTTTCCTGCATATCTTCTTCTATGTGGTGTGTAAGTTACTGCATGTTGTTGCTCCGCTGAGGCCTTCTCTCACTGCTGTCCTCCTTCTCACGTGATGCTCCTTAACGATGTCAATTTAACGTTTAATCTAAACTTACCAGCAAGTATGGCTTCCTTTCTTCTTCCTCCTCTCCCGTCTTTCTTTCTTTCTTTTTTTTTTTAAGGATGAGGAAGGGGACCGAACGAGCGTGACTTCCTTGATCCATCAACTTGGTTCTTCTTTGTTATCAGGGTATGATCTGTCATTATCGAAAACATTTTATGACCAAATCTCAACTTGGAACTCATCCTCCATGGATCAGTTCCCATTTCTGAGTCTAAAACGGCTTTTGGTGGTAGGTTAATTTCCAAATTAGCTTCTTGTTGAGCTACTGCTTAGGATTGCCTTGATATTTTTTTCCCTTTTTCTTTCTTTTTAAAAGAAAATTGCACAAAGCACCACTGTTTCGTAAGGAAGACGAAATGATCGCAGAGGGGTCCAGTAAAATCCCTTGTAAACAGCGGCAAAAAAGGAAAACAAGATTTAATGAATTTTTTTTAAAAAAAAAAACAAAACAAAAGGAGAGAGAAGGAACAAAGAAGTAGATCACGACGACCTGGAATCAACTGGCTGATCGGATTGAGCAGCACAACATAGCCTCTTACTTGAGCAAATATGTTGACCTCTCTAGCAACCTCTTGCAAGGGTCTTAAATGAAAAACAAGAAAGTTGGTCAAGGCTGCAGAGTCTGCACCAACTGATCTAATTGGTCCAACTCTTTTTAATTTGGGCAAAACAATCAATCGACCCAAACTAATATTTTGTTTTGCTTTCTTCCATTGCTTTTACATCTCCCAAAGGGTGACCATAAATTTAATGAACCACCTCTGTTGCCATGTATATATTATGAATTTAATAAAATGCGGGTAGCTCACCTGCCTCCTACATCAATCAAAAAAAATTCAGTGAACTAAGGAAGCTCAAATCTAGTCCATCTATCCATGACCATCTTGAGCAAATTGCATTGTAGATGAATTATTTGACATAGTCGATGGTCTCTTTTTAAAGAGTACATAGTCGATGGTCTCCGACACTTGGTTGGAATACAAGATTATGAGTTATGCCTGAGATAGTTGACATAATTTTGAATTCTTGGAATGCAGAATTGATGCGATTTGGGTTTTAACTACGTCAAGAAGCAATTTCTAGTTCATTAATTCAGAACAACAGGGTGCTGTCTCTAAGAAATAAATTGGAAGAATTCACAATCTAACCAGAAATTATGGTCCTCTTTTGAAGTAGAAAATTAAACAAAGCCATAAATTCAATCCTCTAAAACTTTATCACTGAAAAAGATGCCTCTGAAAGGAAAACTTTAATTTGCCCCTTCTTTCACCCTTCCGGCTCCTTTTCACTTTTTGTGTTGCTTACAAAGACCAAGTATTGACACCGTTTTCGTTAACTTGGTTCCAGGGGTGAAATATCAGTTTGACCAGAGTAGGATAAAATAGAATAACAAGAGATTAAAAAAGTTGGTGGGTGGTATTATGTATCCCATTGAACGCTATAAGAGAGAAAGAAGTAAACAGTACCAAAATTTTGTAGTTATGATACTAGAACTTGTAAGTCTTCAATCCATATGATTAAGAATTAATAGAAATGATGCAAGATACTTGGTTGATTTTTATACAAAAAAAAAAAAAAGAAGAAGAAGATACTTAGTTGATTTACCATGTTTTATGTCAATCTTGTGCTAACTGAAACATTTATATTTGCAGAAGGCAATTCGGCTAACAAGAGAAAGATTGTAATAGGTACATACTCTTCACCATGGCAACCTCTTAAAGATTTTTCTTCTTGAACTACCAATGGATTCTTTTTTTCTTTGAATATTGGACAGCATGCTATTTGCTTAAGGTATTCAAGATATTCTGGACTTTCTAGCAGCAGAAAACAATTTCTCTAATTCTTGATGCCAAATTTTATTGTCAATGAAGAAATGCATTATCATTAAATTGCATGTCTTTCAGCATCTCCACATCACACTGTTTATCAAGTAACGTCTTCAGCATCAGCTTAGGCTGTGATGTTGATAATGTGAGGAAACCTGGAGGCGCTAAATCTGCATTAGTCATAATAATCTTCTTCCATGGATTTATGGAAGTACATCAGGTGAACCACGTCAGAAATAAGGCACCCTAATGCATGAATTGACTTCTTAAATGCACCCAAAGATGTGATAAGAAGTTGAAATAATTGAACCATGTTTTACACATAAGAATATGTCAGGCACTAATTTTCACTTATGAGTTCTACTATTTACACATGGTTAGTTAATGTGCTCTGTTTGTTGTTTATTATGAGGAAAGTACCCTTAATCTGTCTACACATAATTTTGAAGACTGTATCAACATCATTTTAGACAGGAGTATTATGTTTTTAGTATCCAGGGATCTTTAGAGTTTTCTCCTTGATATCCCTTGGTCAAGGAAAATATTACCATACCTATCCATGGAAACACCACTGGATAGAGGTGAACCTTTCCCTTTGCAAGTTTGAGGGTTCCGTCTGTTTATCCATATAACCTTTGGTTTTTGTACCCTGAATTCTCTTTTGGACTCTTTTCAGTCAAAAAAGAATTCTCTTTTGGACTGTCAGTGTAATATAATGCTATCCATTGACATTTTATTTCAGAAAGAATGTTTATCCATTGACATTTTCATTGCATAACATGTTTTATCTCCACGATGATCATTCTTATGAAGGAAAAAGATCATGGAAAAGAAATATCCAAAGATGACAAGAAAGAAGACAGGGAAGAATAAGAAGAAGACCCCTATCATTCTTAAACGAGAAAACGTATGATAGAAAAGGAATGGAAGAAGGAGAAGAAGCAGAAGAAGAAGAAGAAAGATGAAAGAATTGTTGAAATGCTTGAGACTACTCAAGTTTGGCAAATCCATCCTTTAAGCCACAAGCTTTATTCAATTCTATGAAGAAATTGCCACCTATCTCTGCAACAAATGTTATCAAGAAAACAATGGAACAATGGATTTGCCAGCTTTAATAAACCACGACTTTCCTAAGGCAGATGTGTACAACCCAAATTAGCTAACATAAGCAGGAACCAGCTTAATATTATTTGCAGCACTAGACTTATTGACATCAAACCCTAATGTCCAATCTCTGATGTAGATGTTTTTTTTTTTTTTGAGAGCATCCACTGCATGGGAGATTGGACTAGAGCATTAGATTTATTTAGAAGTTTTTTGTGACAAACTATCTACTAGATTGTGTCTTATGGTCAGATTAGATAGGCAACTTCCTAGAAAAGGAATTTTTTTCAGCTACTGTAATTGGTGCAAAACATAACGGAACAGAGTGCTAATATTTCCATAGAATTTTGTTGACCCTATTAGGGGCATGAAATTTTTATGACCGACATTCTTTTTCGCTTCTAACTTAAAGTTGAATGTTTTCCTAAAAGAAACTTGAAGATAAAGCCACCTAATTCTTAGTGGGAAAAAATACTAATCACGTTATTTTAAGACCCCTGATTCATTTTATGTATTAAGAGCTTAATCTTCTTTAAGGTTTCAAAGCTCGTTGTTCTTACGTTCTTCCAATCATGTTAAGCAGTAGATCTGACAATTTCAAAGCATATCGAAAACAACTTTCGCAGAATTGATATTTTCTCACTGCATATCCCCTGTTCCTTTTCAGGTTTAACAGCAGCAGTTTCTGGTTTCCTACTGGCGTGCACTTTATTCTTTCTCTATCGGTTTCAGCACAACAGACTTCCCATGTCAATCCTATTTTGGAAAAGATATCAGACAATGCGAAGAACATTGAAGCCTTTTTAGAGAGTTATGGATCCCTTGCTCCAAAAAGATACAGGTACAGTGATGTGAAGAAAATAACCAAATCCTTCCGTGACAAACTTGGCCACGGTGGCTATGGAACTGTGTACAAAGGTTGTTTGGACAATGGTTGTTTGGTGGCTGTGAAGATGTTAAGCAGCTCCAAGGGCAATGGCGACGAATTTGTTAATGAGGTTTCCAGCATCGGCAGGACCTCTCATGTGAACATTGTCAGTCTTCTAGGATTTTGCTCAGAGGGATCCAAAAGAGCTCTCATTTATGAATTCATGCCTAATGGATCTCTGGATAAGTACATCTATTCAGAAAAACCAGAAGTAACTCTTGGATTGGAGATATTATACCAGATAGCGATTGGCATTGCCCGAGGATTAGAGTACTTGCATCGAGGTTGCAGCACACGTATAGTACATTTTGATATCAAACCTCATAATATACTACTCGACCAGGAATTTTGTCCCAAGATAGCCGATTTTGGGTTGGCTAAGTTGTCTCCACCAAAAGTTAGCATACTTTCCATGGCAGATGCAAGAGGAACAATAGGATATATTGCCCCAGAAGTCTTCTCCAGGAATTTTGGAGTTGTCTCTAGTAAATCTGATGTATATAGCTATGGAATGATGGTGTTAGAAATGGTTGGAGGACGTCAGAATATTGAAGTCAATGACAGGAATACAAGTGAAATTTATTTTCCACACTGGATTTACGAACATCTAGATCAAGATGGAGATTTACAAGTTTGCGGAATAACAGAGGAAACGGACGAAATTGCAAGAAAGATGGTCTTAGTTGGTTTGTGGTGCATACAAACACAGCCAAGAAATCGACCTTCTATGAGCAAGGTGGTAGATATGTTGCAGGGAAGTGTCGATGACTTGCGAATGCCTCCAAAGCCATATCTCTCTGCTCCTTCAGAATCAGAATCAGTAATTGCTTCACCATCAGAACCAGCATCCGAACGTGGTATTGTGGAGTTGATGAACTCTTTGGATCATTTATAAAACATTCCTGAACGGCAGTGTTGAAGTGTTTTCAAGTCTGTACATAATTTGGACCCTTAGCATGTATCTCATGCTCTAATGGATAATGAGGTCGTGATCTCTTTTAGACAAGTGGATGCTACATAACTTGATAGGCAAGCACCTGCAAGAAGCCATTTTGGGTGATATATGTGAACGCTCTCTGTAAGAACCTGGTCCCTTTTATTTTTCTGCATGAATTTTAAAGCAAACAAAAGAAGCAAAGAAACGCGGGGGATCCACCTCCTCTCCCTGAATTCGGCATGAACAGAGATTCTAGGGCTCGATGGAGCTCTAGATACTGGCTATAAATCTCCTCCCTTCTCCCTCTAAGCAAGTCATCCCTCATCCTCGATTCATCGCCGGCGAAATCCATATGTTTCCTTGTTTTCCGATGAGCTTCCATTTTCTCTGAGAAAGAGAACCAAATATCTCACTGGAAATTAAGGTAATAGAACTCTAAACCATTGCTTCCTCTTTTACCGTCCTAAGGCTGCCATGGCTGGCCGGTTTTGAGCCGGTTGATTGTCAGAATTTCCTTCAGATTTCTTTGAATTCTGGCCTCCCTATTTTGTTTTCTTCTTTCCTTCCGTTGGAGAAGCCACGTCATCGACCATGCTCTGGCTACCGAAGGTTGAAGCCACTAGGGTTCACCACCGCCAGATGTTGCCGCTCATTGGGGTTGCCTCCATGGAGGTGGTTGGCCTCAAAGCTTCTCCCATTCTTCTATTTTTTATTAAAAGAAATTACAAAAAAAAAATCTTCTCTTTCTCTCTCCTCTCTTCTCTCTTTCTCTCTCTACTATACTTATTCTCTCTCTAATTCTTTCTTTCTCTCTCTAGAGATTTATGAATTAATGGATGGTCCAATTATTTAATAAATTCAGGCCAATTGGTTAATCTAGGAGGGGTCTTGGATCTATAATATTTAAGTCCTTTCTATAATTTTCACCTTTTATGATCATCTATGATTGATCTTGATTATGTAGAAGAGTAATTGCCAATAAAAAAATATCGAACGAAACATCTTGATCTCAAATTCATAGATCGAGAAGTAGATCGATATGGATAGGTAAGAATCTCTTTATATGATCATCTGTATATATATTTTTGTACCAGATGTGATGATTTGGGCATTGTTTGGATATATGATTCTTTATTATATAGGTATCACATGTTGACTATTTTAGTTCATGAAATATGATATTTGAGTTTTTTTTTTGAAATTAAACAAGATATATCATCCAAATTAACGAATGGTGTATTAATTGTGTAAGAAGATTTGGACTAGCAATGATATGAATTGTTGGTCACGAACCGCATCGTGATACCTTTGATTGCCAGTTATGGACTGAATCATGATATCCTGGTTTGCCACCACGATCAAAGCATAGATATTCTAGTTTATCACCACATACCAAAGTACAGATATCTTGGTTTGTCATTACGGACTAAAGCGCAGATATTATGGATCGCTACCACAGAGCAAAGTGATTTATGGTTTGCCGATCATAGGCCGAAGTGTGAGCATGATTAGTCAAAATTGAAGGACAACTATTGATTTAAAATATATTAATGAAATATAAATGATAAGTCATATGAAATCATTACTGATATTGACGATGGATTTGTGATAATATATGATTCATGATATATGTTGAGTTATATTGCATGCTTGATACGAGATTTTATAATTTATGATTTCTCTTGATAGTTATTTATTCATTATTTTTGAATTAAATTATTATATTGATATATATTATATATATATATATGATAGAATTTTATTGGACTGTAAGCTCACACCTCTAATTCTCTGATTTTTTTTTAGAATTATAGGATGTGCAGTTTTGGTCGAATTGGATGTGAAATTTGAATACCAAATCATTAGTTCATTAGTTAGTTCAACATCTGATAGCGATGAATATTTGAACAAGATTATTTAACTATCATGAATCTATCTAGTTGATATATTTGATCATTTATTATTTTAAATAAAATTTGATTTTATTGGAGATTTTGTGTAATCATGATGTTTTAGGATTGAATCAGGTACCAGATTAGGAACGTGACACTCTCTTTGAAAATTCAATAACGTACGGACTGACGTTCAGAGTTTCAGCCATTGGACGAAAGCTGACAGCACCTTCTACTAGGGGTGGCAACAGGTCCGATATGGGTCGATCAATATCCGTACCCACTCTATCAGAAAAAATCCATGCTCATATCCGCTCTGTATCCATCTTAAGTTGGATCGGATTGGGCTCCAAGAACTGATCGGGTCAGGTCAGATATAACCGAAATCCCTATACAGTTTTAAAAAAAAAGTTTGTAATGGAATAGAGCCTGAAAATTTTTGTAGCCAAAGAAGAATCTTTTCGATCAAAAATCTCCAACCCTACAAACATCATGCTTCTATCAAGATTAAGCTCTCAAAACCTCAAGGAACCAACTCACAAATAGAGCCTGAAAATTTTTGTAGCCAAAGAAGAATCCTTTCGATCAAAAATCTCCAACCCTACAAAACATCATGCTTCTATCAAGATTAAGCTCTCAAAATCTCAAGGAACCAACTCACACTGCCCCAACTCAAACAGAATCCCATATACTTGAAGAAAAAAAAAATCAATCGAAACCTTGGAAACCCCTCTAATCTCTCTCAAGTGCTTTCCTTTCCCACATATCTCGAAAAAGATAATGAAAAGAAAAGAAAAAAAGCAAAAAAAAATGACAATCTATATGGAAAAGATCATATGTCTCAATTTTTCTGCTTTTCTTCGTTTTTCTTGATTTTTCTTGTTTTCTCCTAGTTTTTTCTCTGTTTTTTCCATCCTCAACAGTCCCAATCGGGTGGAAGGCTTGGAGTGGCCGAATAGGGATTAATTCCCATTGAGACTTAAGAAACCCCTTTGATTTCCCACGAGTGCTCTCCTTTCCTATAGATCTTTGAAAAAGAAAAAGAAATGAAGAGAAAAAGAAGCGAAAAGAAAAAAAATGACAATCTACGTGGAAAAGGTCTTACCTCTCAATTTTTCTACTTTTCTTGATTTTCTTGATTTTTCTTCATTTCTTCCACTTTTTCTCTATTTTTTCATCCACAGAAGTCCCAATCGGATGGGAGGCTTGAAGTGGCCGAATCAGGAAACTTAGGGGGAGTATTTTTTCTTATTTTTTCTCTATTTCTTTTCCATCTTCAGGAGTCCTAATTGGGTGGGAGGCTTGAAGAGGCCACACGGAAGTTTAGGGGAGGTAGAGCGGCCGAAAACGGGAAGCTTAGATGGCCAGAATTTTGTATTGGGTATATATATGTGTGTGTGTATCGAGTCGGATTCGAGGTGGGCATACTATTATCTGTATCTGTCCCATATCTGTTACGAATTTTTTTCTAAAACCTATATATCCATTCCATATTTTAATCAGATCGGATAAAATCTATCCCATTCGAATCGGACAAAATCAACCCCATTCGGATTGGTTCGTATCGAATATCCGATGGATCGGATCAAATTGCCACCCTTACCTTCTATGTTGTTTTTGGATAACTGACTGCCTTCCAAGACGTCACAATCCTTAGGTAGACATCAAAATTTCAAGTCGGGCTGCTATTTGTGATTTTTTTTGTCTTTCGAGAGAGAGGTTTGTGATGCGGTTTATTTGCAAATACGCTGCTATTGCATGATAGAGCGTTAATCAAATCTAGCACATCTTGTGAACAACATTTGTGTATCATAGCTCGCAACCAAAAAACATCCTGTTAGAGTTATACACATCTATATTCTATATGGTGCACCTTTCCTAATTTCACCAACCCATTCCTAAAAAAAGCCTCAGGGGATCTAAGGTTGAGCACAGGTCGGGTTCTGTTGGATTGAGAAAAAATTTCATCCGATCGAATTCAATTGGATTGAAAAAATTCAATCTGCTGCAGACTGTTTGTCATGTATAAACCATTTGAAATTAAAGTGAATAGTTTGTAGTAGGTTCGGATGGGTTGTGTCAGTTTGGACTTCAATGTTGACCCAATATTGATTTTAAATCCAATATTAGCCCACTTAAAGTTTATATTTTTTTTATCAATATAATGCAAAAAAGGCCTAAATCTTATAAGTTACAAATTTTGAATTTATTTTTTAACTTGTACAAAATAAAATAAAAAAGAAAAAGTAACTATATCTGAAAGCTTTTATTTTAGAATTGTCTCAAATTGATGTGCTTCTATCAACAATTCAATCTTAATATTCTTATGAATCCAAATGAGTGATGGAATATTTTTTAAAATGAAGTATTAAAATCTAAACGACACCGTTTCAAAATGAAAATGAATTTGTGAAATACTACATCGGTTAGGTTTGATTTTATACGGGTTAAAATGTAGGAATTGAATTCGCATGTAAATAATCGATTTTTTTATAAATTTTAATCTCATTTCATTCAATTTTATTTTTAATCAATCAAAATCGATATTTATTAGACCGAATTGGATGAGTTTGTTGGGATATCCGTTATTTGCTTGGGGGAACAACCTCATGAGTCCATACTACGATACCAAGAAGTCGACGGGCATTTGAATTTCCTGCGCTTGGCTCTTGCCTTCGAAGTTTCCCTGTCCCGTTTCAAATCCAACCATGGAATAAATAACTGGAATGCAAGCACTCGCAGACGAAAGAAGAGATGCTTATGAAGGAAAAAATTTGCGTTTCTTCCTACAAGAAACATGTACCTGCAATCCCTTCACCATTTCCCTTCTCTTTCTTTCTTCATATCATCATTCCTGCCGGCTTGTTTCTCCGATGCCTCCTTGCATCAATACACGGATTGCTCTCCGGCCCCTTTACCTGCGGAAACCTCAACATCAATATCTCCTACCCATTCCGGTTAGGTAGCCGTCCTGACTACTGTGGCTACCCGGGCTTCGAGCTCACCTAAACCAACAACTCCGCTATGACGATCCGCATCAACAACAAGCGCTGCCAGGTGATGCACGTCGATTACTCGAACCGGCTTCTAACCGTCGTCGACCCCGATTTCATCGGTCAATCCTGCCCCCGGCCGCATGAGAACACCACCTTGGATCTCCACCGCTTCAGGTACTCCGACAGTGACCAGAACCTGACCGTGTTCCTCAACTGCACTCTCTCTCTTCTCCGATGTTATACAGCATCGACTGCCTCGTTAATGATACCGCCAGGGCCGAGATGCGATCTTATTATGGGATCCAGAACGGTAGTTTGGCTGGTCTTGGGGGGATTTGTGGTGCCACTGTGCTCGTTCCGGTGAGTCAGACGGCTGCAGGCCTGCTGATGAACGGCAATTTGAGCTTTGGGGCGCGCTGCGGGAGGGGTTCACAGTGAGTTGGAGGGCGGGAAGAGCGTGGTGCGGCGAGTGTGTCGACTCGGTTGGGTTTTGTGGATTTTATTCCAATTCCACCGATGATCGACCCTGCTTCTGCGCCAGTCGTTTGGCTAATGGCTCGTGTTCGGCAGTAGGTTGGTTTCTCGGACCCTCCACCGCATGGTCTCCCATGTAACTCCTCTCCGATTCCAGCTCTATTTCTCTTTCTATAAGTAGCCTCTCCTTAATAAACACAGGTGGCTGGTTCTCTCAGAAATCTTTTCAACCTCAAAAAACAATGGAAGAACAGCTTCGGAATTGGCAATCATGAGATTAAAGAGCTTTAGAATGATTCTGTGGTTTCCTTGCCTCTTAAAAAGGGGCATGTCAGCGACTGTAAAAATTTAGTTATTGTTGCGGCCAATTCCATCATCGCGTCTGGTCGCCGGGAACGAGCACCTGCACGGAAAAGTCCTCACGGACCGGAGGCAGCTCCGGCGGGACCCTCCGACGGTCAAGTCAGAGAGGAGAACGGGCAACAGTGTAAAGGAGAGAACCAGAAGGCTCGAGAGTACTCGAGAGGGCTTCAGGGAGCTTACCAGCCTTGCTTCGCCTTCTCAAGTTACTGTTGCCTTACTCCTTT
>KE504660.1:1004278-1047191 GCA_000441515.1 Elaeis oleifera
CTCTCATGCCTTGAACAAGGAAATCATTCTTCAATTGCGAGCTGAGTGGTTATAATTCTTCTGCCGACATCTTCCACGAAATCTATAATCGTAGTCTCTGCAAAGATTACCAGATTTCTTTTCCAATAAATTAGAGGATGAAGGACCTGATCAGATGGATTGTTGGGACAGTCCTAGCCCATCGTTTGAATGGAAGCTATCATTCGGCGAAGATGCTGATAACCTTTCTCTCATGCACGCCGTTTACTCGCATCAACGTTTTAAATGGAACGAGGGTTGGAGATGCTTCAAACCTGACAGTGGAAGAGATTCCACATGCCTATGCAACAACAGATGTGAAAGTAGATTTCTACAACCTTTTGTTTCTGTCATTTTTTATGATATTTTTAAGCATCTAGAATATCATGTCGTGCAGTGGAATCATTGCTTGCTACTTGCTTCAGTCAAACTAGTTCACAACTTTGGATCTAGTAGTTCGAGATTTATTCCAATTGGCAGTTATGGAGATGTTTTTCTAAAAAAAAAGAAAAATAGAGGAAGCTCCGGGATTTTATGAACCGGAAACAAGAACAAGGAAAACCCTCAAAGATAGTTATCTAGCATCTCAGTACTTTCTTGGTTCTTTTCTTTTTGATTGAAAGGGAGGCAAGCTGAGCCACCCGTTTTTATTCAACCAATAGGAAAAATTACATTAGAGAGGAGCAATGAAGGATCACAGGATTCAGGAGAAAACAGAGGACATAGGAAAAGTAAAAACACATAATCTTCCAAACCAACGGCAGCAGCCCAGCATGAATA
Organism: Elaeis oleifera; assembly: GCA_000441515.1. NCBI lineage: Eukaryota > Viridiplantae > Streptophyta > Magnoliopsida > Arecales > Arecaceae > Elaeis > Elaeis oleifera. The sequence goes on from KE504660.1 coordinate 1,005,077, forward strand.
TCAAGCTGAAATATGTAAGATGCTTTGTTCCAGAAATGACCTTGCCAACACTGACCAGCCATTGGTCAATTGCTATGAATCCAGACCATTAAGAGGCTGTTTCAGAGGTTCCTTATTCTATGTCTCTTCTTCTTCTTCTTCTTCTTTTGGTCTTCTGTTAGGCTTGTACTCCTGTCATTTGTTTCCTTAACTCTGGCTCTTATTAGGAATGTACATTGCCTATATCAGGAATATACAGAATATTAGGAATGTACTATTAGGAATGTACATTGCCTATATCAGGAATATACAGAATATTAGGAATGTACATTGTCTAGAATATTTTTACAATGGCATGTTACAGAATATTAGGAATGTCCATTGTCTAAAATATTTTACTATGGCATGTTTTGAATTGGGAGGATCACGTGATTGATACCGTGATCTCTCCAATTTCCTGCCTGTTTCTCTCTTCTTCATCTCTATATATGGATATAGTGAAAAATAATGACAAAGATTTCTCCACTTTTTTTTTTTATTGTTTCTCCTCCTTTTCCTGCATCTCTCGGGCTTTTCTTTCACAGTTTTCCTTAAAAATTTCTTTATGAATTCAACCCTCCAATTCCTCTATCTGGCGCTCTTCATTCATCAACTTCTGTGGCGCTACCAATCCTCATTCAATTACAAGCCGCACAATTATGATTTCTCTGCTGACATCATTGATATGCTCTTCTTTACCTGCACTCTCTGGAAAGATTAAATTAAGATGAACTAGAGAATGAAAGACACATCCTGCTCACTCATCGTGCACTTTAGAACCCCTTGTCTCAGTGGAAGCTATCATTTCATGAAGACCATAATTGCCTCTCCACTGTCCGCCGGTCAAAACAAGTTGTGCTTTACCTGAATTCTTCAAACATAGCACCATGGGAGCTTCCAAGTTCAAAATAAATTTCTGAATCTTGCACCTTTATATTTCCTTCTCTGTTATCTTTTTCCCCAAACCATCTAAAGAATCATCTCTCGTCTGTTGGAGTTACTGCTAGTTGCTTGCTTTAACCTATATGATTAATATATATGTATATGAAGTTCTAGAGAGAAGTTAGAAGTTCATCGAAGTGGGTTCATCTAAGCGGGACAGTTGATAGAGGCTTTTAGATTTGCTAATAGAAGATGTTAGTCTAAAGTAGAAAGATAATAATGAGACTGTATATATCTTAGGTCAAAATGAAAAAAAAAAAAAAGAATGAGACTGTAAATGAGCATTAATATGTTTCTGTGAATTTCAAGATATGATTCTATTTTCAATTATTTAGTTCTGTCTTCACCTCAAAAAAAGAAGATTATTTTAGTTCTACACTGACATTTCTTGGCTGGTAATTTGAAGATGCAGAAAAGAGCAATCTAAAGAGGAAGCTTCTAATAGGTAACAAGAATACCTCTCTGCCCTGTTCACTTTCTTTTCAAATGGCTGCCTATAATGTTTCAGTTAATAATTTGTGTTGGTGCAAAAATCTATCAGCGTCGGAGAAGCTGGAGTCGAGGGTGCCGCGGTCGCCGTCGGAACCTGCAAAAAGAAGTCTAAACCGGAGTTGGGGTTGCTCTGGCAAGACTCTCCGACGCTCAAGTCAGTTCTTTGCCTCAATAAGAATGGAGTGCTCGAATGAAAATTTTAGCAGAGTTTTGAGATAGAAATTTGAGCTTCCAGGAGAACGTATCTGGGAGTCCCCTTTTTATAGACAGAGAGCGCAGCCGATTGACAGCGACGTCTGTTACCGTCTGGTAGTGGGCCATTCAGAGCCACGCGGAGTTTGTTACGGAAAGTAGTGGCGTCAGGGGCCATTCAGAGCCACGTGAAATCTGTTGTGGAGAGTGGAGTGGTGTCCGTTGTCGTGACTTGCCAGAGAGCGGCGGAGCCGTGTGGAATCCGTTGCAAGAAGTGGAGCAGAGTCGTGGCCATCATCGCGGCCTGCCAGAGAGCGGCGGAGCCGCGTGGAATCCGTTGCAGGAAGTGGAGCAGAGTCGTGGCCATCACTGTGGCCCGCCGGAGAGTTCGGGCTTGCCGATTGGAGCTCGATCGGGGCGTCTGAAGGAGTGAGGCAGCTCTGTCTGAGAGGAGCTCGGATGCTTCCGAGGTTGCAGATGCGCCCATTGTTGCTAGATATCTTGGATACTGGCGCTGCAAGCGGAGATCATTTGTTGTAGAAGCTCGGTCGGAGACTTTCTGTTGGCGAAGCTCGGATGGGGTTGTCTTGACGTAGAACTTATTTGAAAGCTGTTTGGCGGGAGGTCCGATTTCATGAGGAGTTCGGCTGAAGGTCGACCGCTTGGCTGAATCTAGCTGAGTCCGGAGGATGTCGTAAGAGTCCGTCCGCTGAAGGAGTTCGTAGAACACTTGTTGGGATTCGGTTGGAGCTGTTGAAGGTCGATCGATGTCGAAGATGGGTTGAAGCTGTCGAAGATCGGCTGATGCTGTCGAAGGTCGGCGGTCAGAGAGGTATGGGGGACATCGGAAGCGGTAGATCGTTGAGGGAGTCTAGCTGCTGGGCCCGTCTGTTGTAGAAGTTCGTCCGGAATCTATCCATTGCAGGAGTTCGGTCGGAACCTGACTTTTGTAGAAGTTCGGATGGGACCGCTTATTGATGAGGCCCGGTTGAGATCCGCAGTAGAGATCCGACGTGGACCGCTCGTAGTAGGAGCTCGGAGTAGGCTGTTTGCAGAAGAAGCTTGGGGCAGAGGTCCGACTCCCGTAAGAGCTCGGGGCAGATGTCCGGCTCCCGTAAAAGCTCGGAGCAGAAGTCCGGCTCCCGTAGGAGCTCGGACGAGGTCTTGAAGGTGGTCGACCGCCGTAGAACTTAGAGGGAGTCCGGCCGTCGTAGAGATTTGCTGTTAGAAAAGTTCGACCATAGACGAAGTTCTGAAGGAAGTTCGGACTGGAGTCGAACGCGACTGAAAAGATCTGGAAGAAGTCCGGAGAACGGTTGACCAGAGTAGAAGGTCAGCCGATAGTTGAGCCCAGAGAGTATTTGGAGCAGCCCGATAGGCGACCGAAGAAGCTTATCGTCGGAGAAGTCTGGAGGATGTGGTAGGAGTTCGTCCGTCGGTGGAGTTCGGTCGACACTTGCATAAGGCGTCGAGGACATTCAAAAGTTCGGCCTTTGGAGAAGTCCGGAAGGTTTGGTAGAAGCTCGTCCGTCGGAGGAGTTCGGTTGTCATTGTGGAAATTCGGCTGCCGGAGAAGTCCGAAACGATGCCGCGTAAAGTCGGAAGGATCCCGGAAGAGTTGGCCTCTTACGAACTTCGGCTGGGGATATTTTATACCCAACAATTTGTATGATATATAAAGCGATAGTTTCATTATGATGTAGTAATTTGATCGACAATTAAGGGTGCAAACAACTGAGCCTGAGTATCAGGCTCCTCAGCTTGGCTTGCTTTGGCTTGATATATCAGAACAATTGCATGGACTCTTTGCTTGAGCTTGAGCCAGGCTTCGTGTAGATGCTCAAGCTCAGCTCAACTAAACTGAGCCAAGCTTTAGTCAATCCAAGTCTAGCTGAGCTTTCCCACTGCAATTGAATAGAACTGATATTCAGGCTCAACTCATTTACAGAGCCAGCTCTAAAGAACATTTGAGCTCGGCTCATTTTTCGACCAAACTGATTCGAGTGGGACAAGACAAGTTGCAGATGAGCAGGTTGGGTTATTTGCAGCCCTATAGACACTGTACTAAAATGAGTTTGGACAAAATGCAGCTATGCAATTACAAGGGTGGCCACTATTATTAGACTAGGTAATATTGTTGGCCACCCTTCCAGCACATAAAAGCTTATCATAATCTCAACCTTATTACCGAGCACATAAGCTTACTGGCAAGCTTATTACTGCTGCCTACTGTATTCTTTTTCCAGTATCCCATTTTGTTCTCTTAATGAAAAGCCCAGGTGGGTAAACTACTCTCCCTCAAGTAATTAACAAGATAAAAAGGAGACGTCAAGTTTCATTTTATATTTAAAGATATAGTGCCTCACTCATATTGCTCCTAAATTCTTCTTGCCAACATGGCTGGAGTAGATTTGTGTCATAACAGGATTGTGTGATTTTGAAGGGTTGGCTATGAGATTGTAATGAAGAAATAAAGATATTGATGTACCCAAGGTTGGAAACGTCAAAGTTAAAAAAAAAAAAATAGCAGAATTCTGTGAAACTCTCTCTAGAACTTCGTACCGAATAGGAGTTTCAAAACTTCTATCAGCGTGTGCCTCTTTCTTCTTCCCTTTATGGGCTTTGAGCCGTCATATGTTGATAAGACCCATCACGGCTTTAAAGCCCTATAATAGATCTTCAATATGCACCAAAGTTAGGCTCAAGAAGCTCAAAAGAATATGTTTAACTAGGTTTTTGGAGTTCCTGTGCTCTTAGCCTAAAAAGTAATAGTGATTATTAGTGACGTCAAATTCTAGCTGCAAATAATCATGCATGAAGTGGCACTTTCTAATTGCTACCATGTTTTTTGTCCCTTCTTTTTCAGGTTTAACAGCAGGGCTTGGAGGCTGCTTCTTGCTATCCCTCATGTTCCTTCCCTATCTTCCCCAGTGTAAAATTCTGATTTGGAAAAAGTCTAACAATGCACGAGATATCGAAGTCTTTTTAGAGAACTGTGGCTCCCTTGCTCCAAAAAGATACAGGTACATGGATATGAAGAAATAACCAAAATTTTCATGACAAACTAGGCCAAGGTGGTTATGGCAGTGTATTCAAAGGTAGTCTCGATGATGGTCGTTTGGTGGCTGTCAAGATCCTAGGTGATTCTAAAGGCAACGGGGAGGAATTTGTCAATGAGGTTGCGAGCATCGGTAGGACATCTCATGTGAACATTGTCAGTCTTCTAGGCTTTTGCTCAGAGGGGTCCAGAAGAGCTTTGATTTATGAGTTCATGCCCAATGGATCACTGGAGAAGTACATTTATTCCGAGAAACCAACATCTCTTGGGTTGGAAAAACTGTACCAGATTGCAGTTGGCATCGCCCGAGGTTTAGAGTACCTTCATCGTGGTTGCAACACACGTATAGTACATTTTGATATTAAACCTCATAACATTCTATTAGACATGGAATTTTGTCCCAAGATATCTGATTTTGGGTTGGCCAAGTTATGCCCGACAAAAGACACTGCACTTTCTATGTCAGTTGCTAGAGGAACAATTGGTTATATTGCCCCAGAAGTGTTCTCCAGAAATTTTGGAGTTGTCTCTAGTAAATCAGATGTGTATAGCTATGGAATTATGGTATTAGAACTGGTGGAGGAAGAAGAACAGAGATACTGGAGTTGGGAATACAAGTGAAATTTATTTTCCACACTGGATTTATGAGCATCTGGACCAAGATGGAGTTTTACAAGCTTTTGGAGTGACATGTGAAATGGAAGAAATTGCAAGGAAATGATCTTAGTTGGTTTATGGTGCATACAAACAATGCCAGGAAATCGTCCCTCAATGAGCAAGGTGTTAGATATGTTGCAGGGAAGTGTCAGTGATTTGCAAATGCCTCCAAAGCCATATACATCTTCTCGAGAATCATTTGTCGCTTCTCCATTAAAATCAACTCCTTGAGATGGTAAAATGCTGGGATCATGAATTGTTGGCTCATGTAGTATACAAGAATCAATTCAACTTATTAAAACAAGGATATGTAAGTTTACTGAAGTGATTACTTATTTTTAGAAAAGGTCTGGTCATGTTCAGATATGCTCCTCCATCTAAGTAGTCAGGCACTGCATTCCCTCACTCCCTGACTAACAACATTAGCATTGTTCAAATGACTAATTCCTAGGGTAGGGAAGCCATAGGCCCAGCTATCAGCCATAACTGCATTAAAAAGACCTCCAAGGAAGTCCTCTGTCTGTGCAATCTCAACATTTGTAGAACAAGCATACCAAGCCCTAGCATTTTGGATGTGCAATGCATGTATTTGTTTAACAAATATTTATTTAAGAATAATATAGATCAATTTATGGTTTTATCCATCAATCTCTTTGATTGTGGAAGCTTAATTTTAATGAAAGAGTTTTCTTCATGTGAAACTTCTAATTAGAAAAGGAAATTAGGAAACTTTTATTTCAGTGGAACAAGCAAAATACCCGCAAGGTGTAAGGGAGTTAAAAATAATAGATATAAAAAAATTAAAAAATATATTATAATATAAATTTTATATAAAATATAATGCAATTGTTAATTATTGTGATGTATAGATACAACAAGTCCCAAATAGTATAATAAATGGTCAGGAAGATAGGAGAACTTATCCATCACCTTTCCCTCCATGCAAGCAAGGTTCCAATGGCAATGTAGGGAGATTGGAACTCTAGACCTAGCCCCAAAACCCTTTATCATGTCTATGGAAGTGGCAAGAAGTGGAGAAAGGAGGTTTGTTCGAATTGGGAATGTATTAAAATTCATAATGTGCCATGTTGAATTTTGATAAGTTTTCAAGCATTTTTTTCTAAATTTTGTAGAGGGGAGAATTTTCTTTCTTCTATCTATTTACTAGTATTGAGATGCCTACAATTTGCACTGATTTGACTACCTGCTTATTTTGGTGCCACTAGTATTTGGCAAGTATAAACCTTGGCTCAAACTCATGGCAATTTCTGGCATTTTTGTTCAAGGTTGGCTTGTCTTTTTTCTTTTTTTGGTAACCTTGAGGAGCTGTAGTTTATTACGGTATAAAAATTCTTTGTGCACTGCTCGCGGTATAAAAAATCTGACGTGGGTGCATCGCTTCATTCTATTAAACCACGTAGTCACCATTTTCCAACACACATTTAATGTCTGTAATTTTGCTTTTTCATTTGAAATTTTGAATGACGAAAATACTGTTCTTAAAAATTATGACATCCTTTCTTAAAAATTATGACACCCCTTCACAAAAATGATGACACCTTTTTTTTTTGAAAAAATTATGGCATCCTATATTGAAATTATTACTTTTTATACAGGATGTCATAATTTTTCATAGGATATCATAATTTTGTAAAGAGGTGTCATAATTTTATAAAAAATATCATAATTCTTATATCATAATTTTTTCATAGGATATCATAATTCTTGTGGAGAGACGTTATAATTTTATGGAGTGTCATAATTCTGTGAAATGATGTCATAATTTTTCGGAAGGAAAAGGATGTCATAATTTTTGCGAAGGGGTATCATAATTTTTAAAAAAAGATGTCATAATTTTTAAGAAGGATATTTTCATTATTCAAAATTTCAAACGAAAAAGTAGAACTGAGGAGATTAAATGTGCATTGAAAAATGATGGCTATGTAATCTAGTAGGACAAAGTGATGCGCTCCACATCATATTTTCTATACTGCGGGTAGTGCACAAAGAATTTCTCTATTACGGTAATCTTTTGAAGGTCCATATGGGTCTACTTGTTCAAAGGAGTCTTATTCTATGATACTGTTTTCTAATCGTTCGAGGCTGACAAACCAAACTCTCTTAAAGGGAGAGAGAGAGATCGAAGAACTCTGCTTTGGAGTGAGTTGCTTGTGAATAGCTTGGGTATCCGTGAACTCTAGTAAAAAATAATATTTAAGTCTTCTAGGGACTTCTAAAACTTGATATGCAAATGAAAAATTCAAAAGCATTTACCTCATAATCCCAAGAAGAAAAGAGGTGAGATTATTTAGGGCGCATTTGGGTATTCTTACATGAATGACTTGCAGCAATGAGCTTTCTTGACCTGCTCGATGCATAATTTTTTAAAGACCCATCATAATCGTAGTCTAAATCTCATGTTTTAGATTGTTGGTCTGCAGGAAGGAAGAAAAATCCATGTATACCCCTTTTCTTCTCTCCCATAGGATTTGGACGGAGGTGGGTATTGGGTTGACATTAGCTTTAGCTAAATAAACTGCCCAATCTATAAATCCAATAGAAAATCCAACCTAATGTCGCTGAATTTTCTAAATAGATCCTTAAACTTTCAACTCTTATCCAATTCAAACCTTAGCATGGCTAATTGGCCTCTAAATTTTCATTCAAAGAGGTTTCGAATTCAAATTGATGCCTCATGTTTTTTTTTTCGAAAAAAAAATTAACCATCCAACCCAAAAATAAAAAAAAGAAAGTGGTTGAGCTAGTTGCCCACTTTATAGAATTTTATTATTTGATTAAAGAATGATAGCAGGAGGAAAACCTGATAACCAGGCAAACGACCTTCATCTGTTTTCTTTTCTTTCTTTTTTTTTGGTGGGTTGGGAAGGAGGGGGTGGGGGCGGTGGGCGGCGGGGTGGTGTGGGGGCGTGCTCCCCTAGGGACAGCAGATGAAGAAATTCAGCTTTTTAGGACCACTAAAGCTCCACTAATTTTATATTAGAAAAGATTCTAACGTCCCAAAAGATTTATCCACTTAAAATTAGCTAATCAATCAGATAAGAACTATAAATGGCCATCCGTATCTCTCAAACGTCTATTCTATGCGATCTTTAATCTTGAAAAAGATGTATTAGCATGCGAATCTTTACTTGCTTAAATATAATCACACCTTATACCGACTAAAACATATAACAAGACAATTTTCAAACCTGAAATAAAGCACATAAAGACCAATTTCTTGACCAAAGCAAACCCACATCATCATACCCTTCCCACAGCCACGTGCATCAAACATCGCCCCCACGTGAATTGGCTTTACCTGATCTCCGTCCGTGTCCTTGTATTAATGGCCGTTGGACAGCATGTTGTCCGTTCGAAGAACCCCAAGATAGGATAACGGGGTCGGTTGCAAGCCGCAAGAAAATTCCAGCCCCTATCCTTTCATTAACCCACTTCGACCCAGGGATGGAGTCGTTAAACGGTCAAAACTTAACGTTATAATCTACTGTAAATGAAGCAGTTAACGCGTTCTGACAAATCCCCTGCCCCTTTACAGCATGCAGTAATAAACGATGAAATCAAGGCAAGAACGGTGGACCTCCCGCTTCCCAAGGCTATTTCGGTAATTAACTTCCAATATCTTTAAAAACGAGAAGGCTAATCTCAGACTGCCAGGGCGGCAATCCAGACATCCGGCTGCAACTCCAATCTCATCCACACACGTTTCCGTATGTACCCCACGTGGCAGGATCTCAACCCTTTGATTTCAAAATCCAGACTCGGATGCCAACCCCTGCAATAGAAACGTATTAATGGTAGTGGCTATCCTAACCGCGTTCGATTTAATTAACCCCAATCCCAAATCCCTCTTCCCATTTAATTCCCTCCTTCGTCCCTTCTTCTCGCTCCTTTGATTTCTCTCCCCTTGCGTTTCATATATCGACTCAAAGTTCGCAGCTCTTCTTCCCTTTCTCCGTTCCCTTCCTTTCTTGAAGTCTCTGGGATCCCCCTTTCCTTCTCCTCGTTCTGCCGTTTTCCGGCACCAAGCCCGCCGGATTCTTCTCCGTCCGCCTCCAATTGGATTCGACGGCTCAATTAGATCCCAAATCAATCCAATTGGGGATTTCTAGCCGCTAGAATTAGGGTTTCTTTCGTCTTCTAGGGTTTGTACAAATGTGGGAACGGGCTTGCAGTTCGTTCGCGGCCATGGCGAGGATTTGTTCTACAACCCCGTCAGGGCTCGCCGAAGTCGCCATCACCATCACCAGCACTACCAGCAGGGCACTGAGCGGTCCCGGAACAGCGCCGGCGCTGGCGACACCCCCGCTCCGTCCCCGGCTCCCAGGGAGAAGGCCGTGGTGGTGGTCCCGGAGTTCCGGGAGTGGGAGAACCGGGCCAGATTGGAGGAAGAGCCGTCGAAGCCGGTGGCTTCGCACGCCTTGGCACCGGCCCCGGCGGCGGTAACTTCTCCCTGTAATCTACATCGGTTCTTGGAGTCCACAACTCCATCTGTCCCGGCTCAGCATCTCTCCAAGGTTTGTTCGTTATAGATTCTCTTTTAAGTTTTGGTATTCTTGGTTCAAATCTTGGGGGTTATTTAGGTCTTATTGGTCTTCAGATGAGGATGAGGGGGTGGAGGACTCGCGATGTGGAGAAGACATATTTTGCCTTGGGGGATCTCTGGGAGTCTTTCAAGGAGTGGAGCGCGTATGGTGCCGGTGTTCCTCTGGTTCTGAATGGCAGCGACAGTGTTGTTCAGTACTACGTGCCGTATTTGTCAGGCCTTCAGTTATATGGTGAATCAAGTACGCCATCCATCAATTCTAGGTATCGAACATTGCACTAGTTCAGGGTTTTTGAATGCTTATCTTTCAATTCGAGCATGAATACTTTCTTGCTTCTTTAAATGAATTTATGCTGCATTTTTATGTTATTATTTAAATTTGCCTCGTCTGATTGCTTTTCTATTTTCTTCTTTTTTGTCATTGTGCAGTGTTGTTGTGATATGATAGTCTTCAAATTTTTGCTACTGATATCATGCCTACCCAATTAGTTTTCCTTTGATAGGAGGAAAATTTGTGCTGATTGGATTGAAGCAAATAGGATGCTAAATATATTAATTGGCACTTTGTAGCTGTTGGTTTCGCCTTAATTGTTTAAAAGCTTCCATTATCTAACATTACTTGTCTTCTTTGCTTATTTTGAAGATGTTTTCAGGGCTTAGAAATGTCTGTGATGATGGGCTCAGAGGTTATTCTATAGCTGACTTATAGTTTTGAAGTTTCTAATGTTAGGAGACAATTACATCATACTTTTTTGTTGTCATTCATCATCCACAACTTGTATTGGGATTCATGGAAGAAAGAAGTTTATTTAGATATCTGACATTCTTGGATCTGTTTTTTTGTGGAATGGAGTGGTGGTAATGCTTCATCCTAAATGTTTTCTCATGTCTCTTGGATTAGCAATATACCATCTTCTTATATACCATAGTTACATATCTATGGCACTTCTTTTAATGTCAGATTGTTGTGCAGTCATTGAGTATTCTGAGGTGGCATATATACAGCTGGCATGGATTAGACATGTACTTTGGAACCAATTAACTACCAGAGCTATACAATATTTTATATTTGAAATTTTTGTAGCTTAAGGATCTATTTGGATAATCCTGTGCAACCTAGCAAGATTTAGGGGACCACAGGCTGGGCCATGCCTATATTCACAGAATTAATAGGAATACCTTCAAAGTGGGCCAGCCCAAATCCCATAAGGAAGAAAAAAAGAGCTGCTGTCTTTTTTCTCCCTGTGGGAACGGATTGGGAGAGCCCTGATTGGCATAGGCTGTTCTGTAAAATTAGAAATTATGTTTCCAATCCTGAGGATCCAGCACAGATTATCCAAACAAGCTCTAGGGAGAAATAAACACATCTCTGCAGGGAAGGAAATTAGATTTGTAGATTTTTCTGAAGTAGATTAAATCTATTGTTGAATAAATTTTAAAGATAAAGAACTTTATGGAGGAGAAGTAATTATATATATATATGCAAGTAGTCAGAAAAATCACAAGCAAAGTTTTCTTTTCAAAGTTTTAGTTGACTCTCAAGTTCCATTTCTGTACTTTGAGTATAACTTCTTTGCCAAGATATTTACATGTGGAATTTGCCTCATGGCCAATATAAAATTACATAAAAATGCATAGGTATTTTGTCTGCTTACCATTGTTCCACATGAAACAGAAATAAAAAATAACTAGAAAGGGTGGCCTCTTGCCCCTGCTGTCCCCTAAAGATTTACATCTGCAGTGTTTTGTTGTTGTTTTGCACATTTCTCTTTTTAATGCAGAGTGAGCTGAACTCTCAAACACAGGGTTTCACCATGCAAGGGCTGTGTTCAAAGTGATTGGTTTCCATTATGTTATAGTTCATTATAGGAATTGTTCACATATAGGAATTATGCATGTTAGTTATGGATAAGATAAGTCCTGTCTGGCCCATGAGATAAAATATGTTGACCCTTTATTTAGTTAGTACTTAAAATGGCAGATAACACCCCCCCCCATGAAGACAAAAAATTGATACCTAATTCTTTAAATTGAAGCTATAATTAGGCCCCAGAATTTTTCCATGTTCCTGCACTGAATCACTGATTCTCTTTGCTTTTGTCCATTATTTTTTGATGTGGTTCATATTACTTCCATTGGATTAATGAATTGGCTTGAACTGTTGAAGATGACCACCTTGTTCAGGCTAATTAACTACTGCAATGGACTATACTGACTTGCAAGAAATTAGAATCAAAGGCCTTCGTCCATTTCTTTCTTTGTAAGTAATTATCTGGTGATTTGGACCTGATTTATGTTGATTTGCCATGATGAAGAAATTGGGCTTTTATGAGTTGGCTTGAGCTGTATATGAGAATGATCTTCTCTACCTCCCTTCATTTTTCTTAGTTGCAAACTGACTTGTTGCCCCTGGTTGTGGAAGGCATATAGGTGTTCCTTTCCTACTGTTTTAGGAGAATCTAATTGGCATAAGAGGTCATATGAGGTACTATCATGGGTTCCCCTTCATATCAACTAGCTCTCATTGCACATCGCTAATGGAGAACCTCAAAACATGTTATGCTGACATGACACACTTGAGTTTCTTTGCTAGACAAGAAAGGTGCATGTCTGGTTTCATTAGGTTCTTTTGAACAACATCCCTATTAATGTGCATAGAACTTTCATATTGATGAATATTATGCTTTTGTTAAACTTGGTCACCTTGCGGTCCACTTCTGTATCTTTTTCCATAAAGGAATGATCATATTCTTTTCTCATTCTTGTATTCTTCTCATTCTCTTTCTTACTTTATAATGCTGCAACCGAACAAGTAGGATTAATGTGATACAAGTGATCCGCTTCTCATATAAAAATGCTGCCAACTGCAAAATCCTCCTTTCTTCTCTTTTGTTTGTCTAATCTAGTGCCTATTAGAACTTGTTTATTGTCCTTATGCTTTAAGCTAAGCATTGGAAGTTCTGCTTGATGTTTGTCAAGTAGTAGAATACCATCAAAACTTCTTTTTGATCTATGCAGCCACTTTCTGTTTTCTTACCAATAGTGCCTTGTAGGAAGACACTCATCTCTCATCTTGTATGAAAGTTGTTAGATTATCTCATATTGTTTCAAGACAATTTTTTGCTATATAATCATCCTTTCCCATAATTAGCTGGAAATCTGGCAAATAGGCTTCATTAATAGTTCATGGGCAGAAGTCTTCTTTAAAGAAATTTACCTGTTTCTCATTCAAAATCTTAACTTATTTCTATCATGCAATTTCTCTTCATATTCTTGAAGCCCTGTCTAATTTTACCGAAGTAAACTACATAGTTTATACTTCTAACAACTGGTGCCTTGCAGTGAAACTGGGACCCACTTAAAGATCTTTTAAATCATGATGAAAGAGGATTCTCTTGCTCTCCCCCTTGTTTATTTATTTGTAGTATACTAGTATATTTTCACCTCCTTACTTTCAAATCTATATCAGAGTCACAAGAAGCATTAAAATCTCATTACTCTGCCTTCCATAACTTTATTCATATTGTGTTGTCTTGAAAACTAAGGAGTAGTAAGTTATATATAAATTTGGAAATCTAATTGTTTTCAGTAAATGGCTAAGAAAATCATCACATTGCTGGTGATGGACTCAAAAGCCAGCAGATCAGGCGAACTTCTATATATGCTGATTAGGTCAAGAGTTGAATTATTTGGATGACTGGATGCCCCTTTCTTTTGAAGTTAATTATGGAGATGAATTTTTCTTGTTTACATTTGTCAAAATCAACTGTTTGTCATGTACCCTACGCACAAACATGTAATAAATGAGCTATTAGCTACCTACGACCTAGGTAATGCTGATGCATGCTGGTCAGCACGGAGCCATATTTTCTACAAACCCTGGCATGGTTTTAGGCATCAGACTAGCTTGGCTGGCATGTTGACTTATATGACAGCACCATGATGTGCTAGACCTTGACCAGCGCAAATGGTGGGATCTTTGTTACTTTTGAACAAAATGGACTCAAACTATTCATGTTTTAGTGAACACCAGAACTATAAGAAACTGCAGAAACATTGTTGATATAGAAAATTAATGATACAATATAAAGCATTTATTTACTGACTTGTTGATTCTATTACTATTTTTAACACAGTAGATCGGTAGTCTAAGTCATAATGATAAATACATTGGCACGTTCTTTGAATTCTTTGAATGAAAATAAGACATGCTTGACAGTTACAAAGAAGTAAGAATATCAAAAATCATATTAAATACTATATGTAACATTGGTTATGATTTATACTTTCAGTCAAGGTGCAAGTGGTTTGATCATAAACCAGTGTTAGTAAAATGGTCCAGGCAATAACAGTTCAAAATGGAGCCATCATAGTTCTATGCACGGTTATTGTCCATCCGGTAGTTTGTCCATACTTGTGATGTTTTGAGAAAAGAATTTCTTTTAAATGAATCTTAAATTCACAACATGGAGTGACGGAATGAACAAGTAAATAAATGTTATCTGAACACTTTTAGTCATATGAGTCTTATGTGCTTTAATATTTTTTGAGAATACGTCTTTAGTTATCTCTGAATACAGGGATAAAAATGTTTTTTCTGGATTTGTCTTTATCATGGACATGCCAGGATAGGGTGCTGTAGTGCAAAGTCTTACCTTCCACACCACCACCCCCCCGCAACCCCAACCAAAAAAAGAAAAAGGAAAGGAATTTATAATTTACTAGTTGTTTACATGGACTGACATTTTTTTATAGATTTAGCCAGATTTTACTGATGATTCAAAAAAGTTATTGTAAATAGCCCTGGGTGCTGATTTTGGTGTTGTTGTCAAGGGTACTCTCAATGCTAATGCAATTAGTCCTTGGGACAAGACTTTTAACCTTTGCAGTGGATGCTAAATAGTGTACTATAGTGTGTGTCTCTTCCCAAAATGAACAAGAATTTTGTAGTTCTGCTGGTCCAAATGTCAGTGGGTGTTACAGATTATGATCTGATTCTGTCATCTTTTATGCTGGCCCTAAGACACGGGTTTTTTGCCTGCTTTATGATCCCCAAACTTCCCTGGAACAGCAATATTTATGTTTCTCTGATGTCATTCTTTTCTTTTAAAAAAGAGAGAAAAACTGCCTGCAGTAATTCTTTAAATTACCTCTGGATGCTGTATATCTAGTTGCAAAATTCTTATTGCACCGCATGCGGTGCAGAACGAGCTGTGCACCGCACGCGGTGATTGGCGCGCATGGAGCCCCAAAGAATTGGGGGCAAAGAATTGCTCATATCTAATTTTGCATCTAATTGGGCTCATGTACCAGGCGAGCTGGTGAGGAGAGTGATGGCGATTATTATCGAGATTCTAGTAGTGATGGAAGCAGTGATTATGAACATGAAAAAGGCTTGAAGTACTCAAGGGCATGGAGTCCAAACCATCTTACTAGCACCTCCAATTTAAGGATGGATAGGCTGTCTTGAAAGAGAAACATGTAGCCTCACAAGAAGGATCTTCAAGTGATGATGGTGATTCTGGAAGTTCTCAAGGTCACTTGCTCTTTGAGTTCCTTGAACGGGATCCTCCATACATTCGGGAACCATTGGCTGATAAGGTATGCCTCTTTCATGTTACCGACCAATTGAATGTTTATTGAACATTGTTATTGCTGCTGACAGTCTTATTACCTCTAGGTTTCTGTTCTTGCACGATGTTTTCCTGAATTAAAGACGCTCAGGAGTTGTGATTTGCTGCCATCCAGTTGGATTTCTGTGGCATGGTAAGTTTTGCTTCTGGTCAAACTCATGTGCTATCTTTATTTGGCAACTGGTAGATGTTTGTTGATGTCTTGGAGCATTGGAAATCTTGCAGGTACCCTATATACCGGATACCAACTGGACCGACACTTAGGGATTTGGATGCTTGTTTTCTCACTTTCCATTATCTTTCTATGCCGGTGATAGGTAACTTCTATCTTTATGAAATGCCAGTCAGGATGCATCTTTGGAGTAATGTATATATTAAGGATTTGGAATGCGTTGTTTTACCTTCAAATTTCTAACTAAAAACTTATATTAAGAAGATAATACATGGAGGAGGCCTTCGACACATGTAGAGGACATTTCCAGTTGAAGCTTATGTATTCTTGAGATGCACGTGGAAGGAAGAAGCTGGGTCCTGCAAGGATATTTAGAAATCGACCACCGCTCATGTCATGCATGGCTAGACTTGATTTCTCACACTTGGAATATAATAGCTAGTCGTAAATATAATAGCTATCAACAATAAATACAAGCGTACTACTTGTCAAATTGAAGACCTCGTGAATGAAATAAATATTTTGAAAGGCCTTCTCTGAGGATGCTTTCTCACACTTGGAACCCATCAAGAACCCCCATTCAATATTTTTGTTGTATTCATTTCAAATGGTTGCTTCACTTCCTAATGCCCTTCAAACATGAAAAAACCTTACTGAACCTATGATGTCTCTCTTCCTTTTTATAATAAATGTGATTATCAAGATATAAACAATAAACATGGGGTTCGCTATACGTTACCACTTTGCTGTTGTTTCCCATCCTTCGATAAGTGCTCTAAATAGAGTAGTGTCCTTAAATATATCTTACCAGTTTAGTCTATCTCTTCATGAAAATTGTTCTTGATGATTGATTTTGCAATGGAATTTTAAGACTGATCGGTGGTCAAATTTTTAAGAAGAGAGAAGTAAACTTTGACTCCATAATCAAACGAATAAGTGCATAAGGTAAGAGATACTAGTCCCCAAATATGTAGTCTATCATGCATGATGAAAGGGGAAGGTATAATTTTCTATCAGTTTATTATAATGCCATTCAGAAGATTACCAAAACCCCAAAGCAAACAAAAAGGATCACTTGCTCATGGAATCCTATTCTGTAGTTGGTAAGATCCTAGTCTACCTTTGTTTTCTCATGTGTAGATCTAGTTGATGTTCATGAACATGTAGGTATAGGCATATAACTTTAGAAAAGGTAAGAAGATTGGGCAGCTCTAATATGGAGCACCCTCTTAGAGTGTACCTCATGGCATTGTAAGCCCCAATTGAGGCTGTATTTTTTTTCACTAACAATCTGCAATACAATTTGTGTTAAGTCATCTTCCTTCCTTGAAATGTTACTAATTCTCGATCACTATTCTTTCTTTAGTTAATTCTGAGTTTCCTACAAAATTCCACAATAACAGTTGACTTTCATAATATGCGGAAGATGATAAACATGGAAGATACACAAAAATAAGTGGCAAGAAAAACACAGAAGAAGGAGGGGGGGGGACCTCTACCTGAAGTCCTGCCTTAACATTTATCACATTGATTCACTTTCCCTGCCTAAATCTCTCCAAGAGATTGTTCAAAATTTGTCAAATCTAGATTCCGTTAATGTGGCTTTAAAATATAGGATGGAGCATGAATTTGTTTGCTGCATGACCAAGCCATGTAATCTTAGATTCTTTCTATTAAAGTTGCTTATCTTGATTTGCTAGATCCATTATTAGATGAAGTGGAGTGATGTCTCTACCATGCGAATAATTTGTCGCATGGTTTGTGCATGGATTGTCTTGTTTATCGAGGTCCCAAATGAATGATTTTCTGATGCTCCTTTTGTGGAATTTCAAAGCCTGTGACTTACCATTGGTCCTCGTTGGATCTTAGATGTATCAATGTTAAGGAATCTTTGATATCTTCTCATCATCTCTATGGATCACCCATCTTGGTGCCTCCAATCTTTGCAATGTTGTTCAGATTCATCCTCTCTTATACCTCCTTTCATGCTAAAAAACTCATCCACAGATAGAAACAGATGTCTTGAACACCAAAGATCATCGAACCGGTACCGGAGGGTATTGGCTGGCGACCGACTTGGCACAATATGGATCCATACTATACTATTCTGAGGCATATTGACAGAGAGAGCCAGAGAGGGAGAGGGAGGGGAGGAGGGGGTGAGAGGGGGGCATGGGGGGTGCTCTCAAGAGAGTTTTGAGCTGAAGGAGAGGGCGCTTAATTTTCGGAGCCAAGGATGGTGCTCTTTATTTATTCGAGCCGAGAAGCCAAACCAAAATAAATGGCTAATCCATGCCGGTGTCGGATCGCTTTAGTTTGGTACGTTCCGAACCAGCCAATTTGGCATGGCTTGGTGAACCTTCCTGAGCATGCTCACCAAATCAGAATGCTGGTTTGCTACTGGATGGTTCAAATGTGGCCCTAGGTCATATTTTCAAAAGAAGGAAAGAATATCATTTCGTTAGACAAGATATGTTCACTCTTCAAAAGATGGTGTATCTAAGGCATGAACATAATGTGTATATGAGAGAAAATATTAAAAATGAGCAATTTTGTTGTCGTCAAATCGATTACCTTATCCATTTTTAAACCTCCATGGCGAGCCATTTCTGTCCAAGGTATTCCAGTCTTGGAAAAGATACTGTCATTTCTAGCTTTTCTGGGGCCTTTTGGCTTAAAATGAAAAAGCATAGTGAAAGAATGTTCCAACATGGGTAGCCACTTAAAATCGATCTCTGTAATAGAAAGCCAGTGTTACTGAAAACTGAAAGCTATTTGATTTTCTTCTCTTCTTTTTTCTTTCCAAGCATACCTTCATACCTAAATTTCTTTGGTTGTTTAGTAGTGGCTTTTTTATCAGTTAATATGATAAGTTGCTTTTTGAGAAGAACACATGGATAAGGATGACTTGAGTGATTTGCACCATCCTTTGAAATTAGACTCAAAAAAATTCGGTGGTGGGGGGGGATCTGCATCATCCAGTTATTTCTAATCATTAACTTCTGTTTCTTCCTTGAGCAGCCACACAACCACATGCTTGGCAATAATTAAAAGACAGAAAGAAAAGGGGAACTAACTAGCTCTTTTCGGGGGAGGCACATTGATTAGATTTGTTAGCTGAGCCTGGATCATTTTTCTGAGTTTGAATGCAACTTATTTTCCTGTTAATTTGTATGCTCATATTATTTGTTCATTTGTCTCTGCCTTTGCAGGTTCTGCTAGTGCCCCTGGTCCTGTAACTACCTATCCTCAAGGGGTTAATGGTGTTCCGAAGATCTCTCTTCCTGTTTCGGTCTAGCCTCTTACAAGTTCAAGAGTATGATATGGACTCCTAGCGGAGGTGAGAGGCAACTTGCAGACTCCCTGCTGCAAGCTGCTGATGACTGGCTGCGTCAATACCATGTTGATCACCCGGATTTCCGGTTCTTTGCTTCACATGGTGCATGCCGGAGATAAAACTTACATATTTGCTTTTAGTTCCCTTTAAATTTCAATAGCTCCCAGTTAATCAATCGTGGAAGGTAGGATGGTTACTCATCTTGCAGGCCTGACGTTATTTCAATAGGCCTTTGCATTTGTGTCCCGTTCTGTCATTACAGAAGTAGGAGGGAAGGATATCTGATATAAAATAGGAGGAAAAAAGGTAAAAAAAAGAAAAAGAGGAAGGAGATGGAAATTAAAATCCCATGTGTTGGAAGGTTTTTTTTTTAAGAAAAATAGGACTTTTACGTGAAACGGAGTGAAACCTGAAGAAAAAAATTGGTGGAAGCACGGCGCTTCATTTGCAGAATCTGATGGGATACAATGGATGGTAAAAAAGGGCGGAAGTTTGGGGGGTTCATTTGCACAGATACCCAAATGGACGCGAGTTTTTTTGTATGTCCTGGTAAGTCAGTAACCTGTGCCTAACTTAACATTGTTGGCATATCTAATGACGCCCCTCTGTTGTCCATCTTAAATTGGACCAACTTTGTTTGTAGCATGATGGTTACTTTTAAATACATTAAAATTAGATTTACATCTCGCTTTTTGTAAACTCATGTTGTCTTTTTCTTTATCGTCTCTGTTTGAGCAGCATGCCTGTGATGTAGAATAACGATAATAGTGGTGTGAGAATGAAACGTGTGGATGTGGCGTGGTCTGGTTTCACCTTTAGTGTATATTGAACAAGCCTTGCTTGCCTGTGTCAGTTCTGACGCTGCTCTCGAGCATGGTTTCTGCGAGGTTTACAGTATTTTGGCTGGTGTGAAATATTAGTTGGTGTCAAATTCTCTGATTAAACTGCATTTGGACTTAAGCGTCACTGCTCCTAAAGTTCTCGGAAGTCCTTACCCGAGGAGAAGGTTCCAAGTCCTGTTGGGGTCTGGTTCATGAACACGTACAGGCAAATTGTTGCATTAACCTGTGGGCCCTGTTGTGGTCTGATCGCTGAACAGGTACAGGCATAATGTTACATTTGGTGGTGCTGAATTGGCGTTCTAAAAATTATGATCAAATAGATACACCTTTTTTTGTTTGTATTATTTATGCTTTTTGGATATCATAGATTTCCTTTCATATTGTTTTTTTTTTGGTAGAAATTTCCTTTCATATTGTTTAAGGCTGTGGAAGAGTAGCGATCTGGCTATGGAAGAGCGTGGGCCATGAACATAATGGGACCATCCTGTTCAATCACACTATGGAAATGGACCACACTAACATGACCTCCACTTTGTAAGTGGAAGCTGACGATGCAACAGCGAAGTAGGTTCCTGTTTGACCAATCAATAAAAGTGAGTCCCTGCCAAAGGTCATGGGGCCTCAAACTAGGTTCACATTGGTGAGCTTTTCACTTTTTACCCGTGTGAACCCCATTCCCAACAAGCGCGGGACTGGGGAGTTCGCATCCTTTTCGCCTCCGAAAGTTGGTTGTGTATGCTGTTGCACGACACTGTTCATTAAAAGTAGGAGAGGAATCATGTTTAACGCTCAGGAAATCTGATGGTGTTCCTCATGGTGGCATGAGAATGGGTTGGAATCCATCAACCCAGGGAGAAGGTCAAGTAATTTGTTATCAGATGCAGTCAAAGCCATGCAGTACAATATTACCCGCGTTACTTGCCAGGAGCCGAGGTCACCCTTCAAGCAAGCGACGGAGATCTATGCACTAATGTCATTGATTTTAAGGTACATTATAAAAATTTTTTTTAATTTAAATTAATTTATTTATAATTTTAATTTAAAAATATTAAATTAATCTTTCAAATTTTTAAGATATTTTAAAGTAATCCTATCATTTATTTCATTAACAAATAATATCACATGATCATCATATTATACTATTATTTTATAGAATGGTTAAGCTAACTTTAACTCCACCTTCTTCTTCCTTCCTACTCTCGATCGCTCCCCTCTTTCTCCATTGCCGGCGTCCCTCCTCTACTTCTGTTTCAGTACATCGACTAAAATAGAAAAAAATGTATGACCCTAGAAAGACCCCAAGCTTTATTAAAAAAATTGACTAATAGCATAGTCTATAGAGCTACTATTAGTTTCTATCATTTTCTTTTGGTACAACAGTTTCTATCAATAGCAATAGTTTCTATCATTTTTTGCTGGATTCATCACACATGATAGTTGATTTATCACTGCTATACAAAAGAAACAAGTTTTCTTGCACATAAAAGGAATTCTCGGCTTAGCCTGATTTCATCTTTAATATACACATGAAATGCCAGATGATGTTGTTGAATGTTGGCATCTGAAGCCATCTTTGTTGGAGTTTATCTAATTAACCCATCCAATTGTGGCCCACACTAATAAGCATTGAAATTTATTTTACATATTTTAGATTAATTTGAATTCTGATTAAAAATAAATCTTCGATAAATTAATAGAAGTATATTTGATAGTTTGATAAAGTTTAAATTCTACACAACCATCGTAGATAATGTCCATCTTTCAATCTTTGTAATTGATTCAGATACTACTTCTAATGGACGAACCACGTTATAAAAGAACACCTCCTATAAATTTGATCTCCAACTCATCCGAAATTTTGTGAGATCCTCTCCATTGAAAATTCTTGAAGTTGAAATTGAAAACTAAGATGCTGCTTACGAAAAGCACATCTAGTTTGATTTTTTGATGATTGCAAGATGTAAATCGTTTAAGACTGATTTACCATAGATAGTTACAGGCTAAAAAGAAATCCTGAACAATATTTCAATGGCTTCATCTTTTATAAATTTTATTATCCCATAAAATTCTTATACTGTAGTATCAGAGTCTAGGATCCATTCTTCTTCCAAGAGTCCGTATCTGTTCCCAGATTTTATAAAGAATTTATGATTTTATTTTAAAAATCTGTGATATATTTATTTCTTTAAAAAAAAAAATTGAAATATTGTTCGAATAAATAAATAAATAAATAAAGAAGGAGAAGGCGGAGGACCTCCTCCTCCCATCACAGTGGCCGGGCTCTCGCCGGCGTCCTCGTTTGATGAGGATGGCCGGAACTCCGGCCTGCCGGTGCCACCCAATGCACAGCCGCCGGCAACCACCCATTAAATTTAAAAAAGAAAAAAAGGAGGAAAAGCCGTCGGATTTTGGTAAACCGGGGTCCTCCTTGATCGCCGGTGGAAATCGGCCAGAATCCTTAGGAAGACAGCGGCGGACAACTGATTGGGGTTTCCGACCGCCGCCAACCAGATTCTCGGGAGAAGGATGCCGTCAGAGTTCTTTAGTTTGAAACCCCCACCGATCTCCCATCCATTGTCCGATCGCCGGCATACTCGTCGGGAAACCGGTGGAGGGTATTGAGAAGAGGGCGGCAGTGCACCGATTGAGGTTTTCCGATGACCGCCAACCGGGATTTAGAGGGGAGAAGCGCCGGTTGTGGGCTCCTTCTTCACCGCCGATCACCCCTCAAAGGGACCACCGCCCGATCACCGGCGGTCGGGAAGGCGGTCTCAGACCAGCCGCCGGTGATTGAGGACGGCCGGTGACTCGTCGCCGGTGTTTACAGATAGCTGGCATGGGGTTTGGGGTTTGATCAGGAGAACGAGAGGAA
This sequence comes from Elaeis oleifera, assembly GCA_000441515.1. Taxonomy (NCBI): domain Eukaryota; kingdom Viridiplantae; phylum Streptophyta; class Magnoliopsida; order Arecales; family Arecaceae; genus Elaeis; species Elaeis oleifera. Next base: position 1,027,856 of record KE504660.1, read on the forward strand.
GAAGAGAGGTTCAGCGGGTTCGGTTTGGTTCAACCGAAACCGAACCGTTCGAATGAAGGGCACTTTTGCATAAAAGCCCTGATAAGGAATATATTACATAAGGGTCCTCATAAATTACATTTCAATCACTACATAGAGTTTATTATGCAAAAATCTCTTTAGATAATTAATTAGTCCCTGTCATAAAGTTTATTACATTAAATCCTCTAATAATCATGATATAGTCCCTATCATTTAGTTGTATTGCATAAAAATCTATAAATTTGGACTTTACGTGTTTTTATGTGCTGTTTAAATTGTTTATATACGAATAAAATATTAAGATCAATTATCATACTCTTGATGATATATTCATATCATATTTAGCATATAAAATTTATTGATACTATTTATAAAAAATTGAAGATTTTTTGTTTGATTGTTTCGATGCGATCATCAAAGTAATCACAAATTTTTAAAATAAATTTTTTTATAAAATATAATTTTGAATAAATTTAATTAATCTAATAAATTTTTTTAATAGTATCATAATTATGTCAGAGCTACCGAAACGTTGATTCGCTCTCAAAAAAATATCTTTATGTTTGAAGTTTAGATGCGTGAAATAGCAAGATTGTATGTTGGATCGAATAATATTTTATATCCAAAGATATAATATTTTTTGTACCCAATATACATATCCTATTAGGTTCACTAATGATATAATACATCACTAAATAGATATAACTATTAATATATTATGACACTCATCCAAAAGAGAGACATAATAATACATCTGATTGTCCCATAAAATTCTTATAATCCTACCTTCTACGATATAGAGCATTTTATGAGCAGCTTATTCTTGGCCCAAATTCATCTTACTCAATTAACAAACATGGATTTATTTTGATGAAATGACCCTATTGGCTGAAGATTCTTACATTCTCTAGGCGGATCGGATCAAGGAAATCTGGAGATTTGGGCATTCGTAGGCTGATTTTAGAGATCACGACTTACTCAGACATGATACTGTTGCATTCAGTGACCCTAACTCTTTGCGGGTTTAAATGATATGTCTGAAGGCGTACGCCGGCTGGGTCAGATTCTACAGCATGGGGGATTAATTTTAGGACATTCTGATGAAAGTGCATGATGGGCTCATCTGGGAAGTCAAAAATAGCACGAGTACCTTTTTTTGGTAGGTTTCAACATGAAGGTTTAAACCATTTTAGGATGCGGATTGCCTGCAGCAGTGTTGATGATAACAGACGCTCACCATCCCTGTTACAATAATCTTAAAACCGGTGCCAGTATTCATGCTCGTTATCACCGCCAGTAAGCAGTGCTGATGACCTGAAGGTGTTGAGTCAGAAATGACACTGAATTATGTCAGAGTCACAAGCAGCAAACTTGATTGCATGACACAACCATTAATTATAACGCTAATCCACTCATTAAGATGGAAGGATTTCACGTAAAACTGGCAAGACAGTGCTCCAGATGAAATTAGTAGTTGCCAACTGCAATCATTCTTTCATAAGAACTACACAATCCTCAGAAAGATATTTTACTGCATGAGATTGTTTCCGGGGTTGTCCTCTTGGTTGATCACCATATTTTTACCAGCATTACCTTCATAATTTTAACAGCAAAAGAAGCTCTCGTATAGATATAAGAAACAGAATGATACAACAAGAACCTCTTTTAAGCCTTGGGCACTCCAAACTCGCCTTTTTCTGGACCATACTCTGCCATTCCTATGCCACCTTCATTTTGGTGCCTCACCCACCCTCCAGTGTCAGCCTTGGAGTAGCTCCAATAAAATATAAGCGACGCCACCATTGAAACCAGAACCAATGCAGCTGCCGCTGCAAAGACCCCTTTCCGCAATGCTGCACATGATGACAAGTCCCGCTTCATATAGTAGCCCAGATACTTTGTGTGGTATGCGTTCCTAGCTGACCCTGCCACGAGACATGCTTCCGCCACCACAAAACTTAACCTGGAGATCAGAATAAACATGATAAAGTAATCTATTTTGGGTGTCATGGGTCACATCATTGAATGGAATTTTCATGTTGCAGTTCCTACTGTTCATAATAGTCATTACCGAAACTTCTCCTATGCAAGGTCTCTCAATCAGCTTTCAGCATTTGTGTTCATTTTATTTTTAACGACCATGCATCTTTCTCAGTTACATGCCCAGGTCCCCTATAGGACTTGAATCAAAACTACCATGAGCACGGCAGGGTGCCGTCCACCAAACTAGTTTCAGATCACTATCACACGAGGTTTCATGATGGCATTTCTAGGACAAGAACTAATTGATAAAATGCACTTTCAGTGGAGTCTACCGAACCATCTCAAATTAAACAGTTCGGGACATACTGAACCAAACCAATCAGAAACCAGAATAGTTCAGCCACCAAACAAAAAAGGCGAGTCATTTAGATCCAGTCCAAGCCAAGCTAAACCAACCAATTCCACCTAGTTTTAGGCGATTCTAACTAGGTACAGCTGGGCCGAACTAGACCTTTTTACAAACCCAAACTCCCTCATTCGGTCTCCCTCTCTTCTCTCCTCTTCAAAACCTAGCTATGGCCCTCTCCCCCACCCTTGGGCCCTCCGCCTCACCATTGTAGACCTAGCTTATGGCTCCAACCCTAACTGATGATCTCTAGTCTCGAACGACAACCTCTGACCTTGATTGATAACCTTCGAGCCCTACTCGACGAGCTTTGACCCCGATCGATGAGCTCCTCCCAAGATCAACAAGTTCCAACCCTTGATAGATGAGCTCCGACCCCAAATCAACAAGCTTCAGCTCCAGATTAACAAGCTCTGACCCCAATTGACAGCCTCCAGCCCCAATCAACGGCCATCGATCCCAATCGACAACCTCTAACACTCAATTGATGATCTCTGACACCCGATCAATGATCTCCGGCACCCGATCGACAACCTCCAGCACCCAATTGATGACATTCGACACTCGATCGCCAATCTTCAACTCCGATAGATGACCTTGGACCCTCAATCCAACCCCCTTCTCTCTCCACCTTTTCTTCTCTCTTGCTTGCTTGTCTGCTCTCGCCAGCATCGTCAGCACCTAATTGGCACTGGCATGTATACTATATTGGTAATGATATAGTACCATATCATACCGATGTAGTATCTAACCAGTACAGATCATGATACCGATTTTGTGAACCTTGCTTAATCTCATTACTAATTTGATATGGCATATGTACAATAAACTAGAGAAATCTGGATCACTTGTAAAACGATGCACCAATTTCATTATTCGTAGATTAGCACAGCAAAAAAAGAGATGATATGAGAATATACATCCCAAAAATGGATACATTACATAGCTAACTACCAGACTAATAAGTACACTCTTGTGAATGACTTGCCATGTGAAAATATAACAAAATTCATTAATTTAATCAGAAATCTAAATGCCCTTATACTATTTTTCTGATAAATTTTCAATACAATAATAGATATCACAATCTTCTTGATAAAAGTTGGTTCTGGTTACTTAGCAAAATGATCAGAGAACAGGTTAAAAATACATATATCCCTGAAGTATGGATAATGCATGTTGTTGAGATATACCGACTGACCCCTGACGCCGACTCATCCTCAGGATGGTCTGACCGACGTCCGACTCTACCCACCCGATGGACGAACGACTCCAACAATGACTACCGACAATATCCGACCAGAAGTATGCCAGCCGAACAGGCCAATACTGTCCTCAACCGGCCGAAAGGTCGAACCCATATCACCGACTCTCTATCGGGGGTGGCAGCCGACGTCCGACTTCTGCAAGCCACCAGATCGGCCGACCATGCTCTCGAGTCACCATCCAACAGCCAAATCCCGACGTATAGTCGGCCAGTCCGTCCAAACGCCGTACAACCGGCATGGGCTGTTGTCCTGTCAAAGACATGCTGTACGACCGTCGTGGGACGATGTCCTGCCAAGGACATGGGTTAGCTCTGATGACTTGACAACCCACGACGACTTGACAGTCCCTGACGATTTGACAACTCCTCAGTTGGCTGCACCATTAATGGCGGGACCATACCGCATTTTACTATAAAAATGGAGTAAGGCAACAGTCTTGGTAAACTCTCTAAAGCTCTCTAAAACTCTCTCAAGCTGAGGCTGAAGCTCTCTGTAGCTCAAGCTCTCGCCCTCTCTCGTTCACTGAGCCCTCTGATTCTTTCCACTGTTGCCTAGTCTCCTCTCTGACTTGACCATCGAAGGATCCCCGCCGGAGGCATCTCCGGTCAGTGAGGACTTTCCTTGCAGGTGCGCGTCCCGGAGCGATCAGGCGACGAGGGGATTGGCCACAACACATGTATTTTGTAAATTTCAATTAACATCATCAAATTTGTCTGATGTTGCAAGATTTATTTTGTTATTTTAACATTCTTTTATGTTTCTTTATGAAGGTGATAGACTCAAGTAGCATCATAAACAGATATAGAATAGGTTGATAAAGCTAATGATGCTGCAAGCAAGCAACAAGATAGCATGTATTTCCCATCCAGAGTTGAAAGAGTTCTTGATGTTCAAAGTCGTCAAGACCTAGCATGCTGTAACTGCTGAAGTAATAAAGATAACCTACAGCTCCATAAGCTGGGGGATTTAATGTGGGAGACACTCAAATATGCTTACCACAAAATAAGTAAATTAAAACAATAGAAAGGAATAAACATGGTTGCATCTGACCCATTAAAACAATTCCAGAAATTTTGAATAGATTATTATTTGGTAAGCCAACAAAATATATAGATGGCAAATAAATTTAGCCTAATCTTCAAAGTGTTGTTTATTGCATATTTGACATGCAATTTGGCATTTTCTTTTATCTCAAGAAAACTGATTTTCTTGAAGAATGGAGAAAATTTACAAGGTAAATATGATTTGGAAAAATATCACATTAAGAAGAGAGTAGGGAGGGGGGGGGGGCGCTGTTGGTTGGGGGGAGTTGGGGCCTTTAGTTGGAATAGGAATGGGAGACTCCCATTCCAACCATTTGGTCGGCAAAGTCCCATCCTGATTTCGATTTCAAAATGGAATGGAAATAACCCAATCCCTCCAAAATCCAATCCCAACTCTCCCATAAGGATTCAAATCTCCATTCTGATTCCGATTCTTATTCCAATCACAACGAAATGCATCGGGGTACATGGCCGTTCCGATTCCTATTCCAATCCATTCAGATTCTTATTCCAATCCAAATTCCAGTCACGAACCAAACACCCCTCCAAAAGTTTGTCCCAGAACCATAGGATCTAAGAGCTCATTACTACAAGTATCAGCTCAACACACGGTCCACATGGCATGAGAAGCTTAGTTGCAGGAACTTTTTACTTTCAGCAATGCACCCTCAACCATCTTTTGGAATTTCTCATCAATCAGATCCCAAAAAATGGATAATTCAAGCAATCCTACTGCTCATGCAAATAGCTAGTGCAAAACAACTATAACTAAATCAATTTTAAAACCTCCTAAGTTCACATAATTATCACCATAACCATCAGACCTTGTCCCAGCTATTTGGATCAGTTCATGAATGCTCTATCACCAAACTTTCCTATATAGGGCTCTCTCAAATATCATATCAAGCTTTTCCATAATTATCATTGCAACTTTGATTTATCTTACCTAAGGTCTTACCCTCCTCTTCCTAAATTCTTCATCAAGGATACCAGTCCCTGCATTTATCGGAGCCCCCTCTATCTTCATGGTATAAGCCTAAACTACCTCAATCAATTCTCCATCACTCTGTCCACAATTTTCTGCAGCTTCTACAAGCCCTCTAACATATTCATGTTTCATTATACGTCTCCTGTTTCGCGCAAACCCATCTTAGCATTCTTAATTTCTGATACAGCATTAAACCAGCCAAGCTTTAACATGTAAATCCAAATATTAAAACAGTCGACAAGATCTAAGTCCCGTGACTGCCAAGTTAACATGCATTACACAATAAGAAGAGAAAAGGTATGACCGTTTTCGTTGGACTCCAACTCATAAATATGGTTCTTGTATAAATTGATTTATACAAGAGAAGAAGGATCCGACTTTTAGATTGTGACTACCACGAAAAGCAACTATGTCGCGTCATTGGTCTTGTCATCTGGATCATAATAATCTGTCGAAACCAAGCCGTCTTTGTCCGGAGCATCCTAATAACGTGCTGGAACAGTTACATACCCCACTTCCCCAACTCATATTGTAGAGATGTTCCGAGTGAAATAGTTTGTGTCAATTGGTTTTAAAATCGTGCACAATTCACGAAGACAAAATCTTGAGAACTACTTTACTTCCCTTTTTTCCGTTAAATAAATCAAACGACTACGAGGCAAAGAATCAACCGGCAAGATCTACGAGACTATGACGAGGACAATTTTTTTTTTTTTAAAAAAAAGCATTCCAAGTGCGCTTGTGAGTAGACACGGAGTCTTCTTCCATTAGAAAAATCAATCAAAAATAGATTAATGGAAGAGGCAGTGTAAAATAATCAGCCACCGTCCGATGTCTCCAATACTTGCCTCCATCTCCATGTGACGGTAAATAAATCGAAGCGACCAAATTTACCAGGATAGAACGAAGGAAGCAACGGCGCAGGTCCTGCGCCCACCGGCGGCGAGCCCCGGCCGAAGAAGAGGCAGCGGGTGACGGCGCTCACCACCGCCTGGCTCACCAGCAGCATCCCGAACGCCCCATCCCGTACGCCGTCGACGCGTCCGAATCGTACTGGCAGTACGTCCTCTCATCATACTCGTCTGGCACCACCCTCCCCTTTATATCGAGCAATAAGATGAGGAAAAACAAAAAAGAAAGAAGAGTTAGAAACAAAGGGCAAAGGAAGTAGAAGATGGGAGAAAGGGAGTAAGAGAACTCACCGTGCTCCTCCTCATCTCTGCTCCCACGGCGAGAACGAAGGCGAAGAGGTCGAGGAACAAGATCGCAGCTACCACCGGTATGGAGATCCCCATCACCACTACTGTTCCCCACCGAGATTATTATTAGATCCCCTTATACGTTACTCTCTTCTTGGAAATCCTATATCCCCGTCTACCTCTGTAGCGAGCCCTGCTTTCCCATTTCTTCTTCTTTCATCCAACGTTTGTCGCCGCTCCTCTTGTCCTTTTTTTTTTCCCCCTCGGTTCTCCCACCTTTTTGACGGGCGGTGACGATTTTAATATGAATTGGGAGCTCAAATTTGTCCCCTTGATTGGTCTAGTAAGAAGGCACCCGAAAACTGGGGCCTTGGACACTGCCGGAAGTGGAAGGGACCGAGTGGATCGGACGGTAAAGAAGGGAAGACAGCTGTGTTTTCTATTATCATCATCGGGTGTATGGTAAAGGACAGCAGACAGAGGTGTAGACAAATGAAAAGCCTCGCAGGGCTCTGTTTTTTGTGTTCCCCCCTTAATCGCTTCCTTTTCTCTTTACCAGTGTGCCAGGCTGTGCTGATAGGACAGCTTCTTTATTTAGGATTATTACACCAGTATATGAGCCATGATAAGTACAAGAAAAGCCATACTTCGAAAAAGTTGGTTTATAGTTTAGTGCAACCTATGCGGGCTAAGGGACCGACCTGTCGACACGAGAGTTAGAAGACATGAATTATAATTTTATGGATCTTTGGACGTACTAAACAGAAGAAGAAAAAAAAATATTACTCCGAAAATATATATAAATGACAAAAAAAATACATAACTTTTAATTATTTAAACAATAATATCCATCAAATAAAATATAATAATAAAATTTAATTTTAATTATTTATTAAATAATTAAATTATGATTGATTTAAAATATTAAAATCTATATATCAAAATTTATAAAATAATTAACTACAAATCTATAATCAATGAATAAATTAAAATCTAATTACAAAATTTTTGAGCTTAATAGTGTAAGGTTCTTAAGTCTGAATTATCTTTCATTCCTAATTTTATTCATATGTCAAAAAAATAAAAAAATATAAATTACAGTAGCTTAATAAGTAAAATCTATAATTTTTTATCGGACAAGTATAAGTTTTTTCCTAATACAATACTTAAAAATAATAAATATTATAAACTAAAATATTTTATACAGCATATGAGAAATAAGTTGTTAAGCAAATTATGCATGTATAAATCGTGAATATATTTCATCAACATAAATCTAAGTATACATTGCAAATAAAATTATAATTCGACCATTGCCATTTAATCATATCGTAGTTTAAAATATTGCTCTCAGATATTCATAAGCCATCATCGTAATCGATAAGTTTCATAATTCGTATTTGTTACCGACTTTATATCCATTAGTAGAGAGCCATTTGTCGATTGACCCAATTTTGATGAGGCTATCATTGCTATCTAAGAGACTTTAAAATTTTTAACATACATATATATAAATGAAAATAATAAAATTCATACTTCATAAACATGTTATTTTTATAAAAATATATTTATGAAATTATTTATCATAATAAAATATATATTTTTCATTTTATATATGTTGATCTTTTATTTTATGAAAAATATGATTTTATCAGTAGCAGATCATATGTACAAAAATATGATAATTTAAAAATCAACAAGACATGTAAAATCCACTTGCCTCATTCATCCTAGATCGTTAGACTTCTTAGAAGAATCAACTAATCATATTTAAAATATTAAATCATAATTAATTTTTATTTATAATTTTAATAAATTAATAACAATAAAAGGATACTATTGATCAGATGATCGGTTCAATAGACCACCCAAGCACCAAAGCAGTTTAGGACTCTCTTATCGAGGTCGACATGGGTTCATAGCGAAGGGAATAGGACTTTGAATTGATCCTCTATCGACTTAGAGAGAGAAAGAAAAGAGACATAAGAGAGAGAAAAAGTGCTGGTCTTCTCTCTCTTTTTTTTTATATTTTTTTTTTCTCCTTCTTCTCTTTTCTTCTTCCTTTTTTTAGGTCAAAAAGGGAGGAAGGGTTGGCTGATCCATAATCCGGCAAGATGGAAGCTACCGGAGGTCCAACAATAAGTGGCGAGGCTAGGCCAGTAGTGCATAGTGTGGACAGTAGATGATAATGCCCAACCACTAGGGAAAACATGGGAAAGCTTCGGAAAATAAGAGATCTATCCATTTTTTTTGATCTTTCCAACCATCGGCTGATCATTGGCGGCCATAGCACCACTGTGGAAGGTGGTAGGGAGGTCGAGCTATCCGACCAAGACTCTAACATCAAGGGTCAGCAAAGCCAAAAAGAAGGAAAAAATGTTGAAAAATAAAGAATTTCTTTCTTCATTTTTTTTGATAAAATCAGTGGCCAGCAATGATGCCAAAGATCACAAGAAGAGGGAAAAGAGAAAAGATGTGAGATCCAAGCCTTATCTTGGCTCCAGTGGGTCTCAACTTTGGTTCCAATGAGAATAAGAATACAAGCCATGAACTTAAATGGGAAAAGAGAGAGGAGAGTGCGATGATCGTCTATGAATGATCTTAGAGGAAAGGAGGGTTATTTATAGAGAATCTCCTAAGATTTTGTTCGAGTCCAACCATCCTATGAATCTATTTCTCACTTGGACTCGTCAGACGAGAAGGCTCCCAACGAGAGCATTTTCAAGCCATTTTTTTTCCTCCGAGTGGAGATGTGGGCTCATGTCATGATGGGTTGGTCTAATGGGCCAGGCAATCCCGTGAAAACAAAGTGAACATAAATTATATTTTAATTTTTTACTAATTTATATATTTTAATATTTAAAAATAACCAATCAGGATTCAATTTTTTTTTTCTTTTTTCCGGTCAATGTCTAGAACTTAAATCCCAGAGCTCCACCGAGGGCAAACCTTTAACGGATACATGACAATCAAGTGAGTTAATTTTGGTTTCATTTCCCATTTCGTCACGCACCTCCATACATGAAATTAATGCTTTGTTTACTTTATTATTTTTATTTTTTATTTATTAGATCCACCATACTTTAATAGTACGTGATAGACTCTTTTTTCTAAAATCACTATAATTCCATCAAATATGATCTAGATTGTCCTATTTATATTGAACGTACATACGAACTAGCGCCCGGCATAGACATCAATAAATAACTTGAGCTCTATTTACACCTGTAAAAAATTCTTCCTAAACATATTTGACGTAAATAGTCGACTACTTCATCTTTGTCATATGTTAAGCTTGTAAGTTAAAGACCCAGAAAAATCAAACATTTATTTAAGGATCTATAAAAATATTTTTCATGGCATTAGCTATAACGTGAAAACTGTAGGGTGCAAGCCATTTTTTCACTCTGTATGGAGGTTTCCATGTTAGATACTGTTTAATAAACAAAGCTTCATTTATTTTTTTGATGCAAATGAGTTAGGGAACACCTAACTCAATGGGCATTTCATGAGTAGAAATAAAATTACAATAGTTTAGTAGTCTATGTTTGAAGTAAAGTGTGCAATTGCTGACTTCCCTTATGCTACAGAACTCAGCAAAGAAAGATTATTCCTAACGTAATACAAAAGATATTAGAATGGTGATTCTGCTTGGAAATCTGTCTTCTAAATTTGCAAGTTCTGAATATCTGTAGCGAGGTTTACAACGTTTCCAACAGCTCATTCATGCTGTTTCTAACCTGTTGGGTTGAAGTATAAATTTTGTTAGCCATGTATTCTGTCCATGAGATGAAGAGATTAGCGATTTGTTTGGTCACAAATTTTGGTAGATAAGCATGGTACTCAAAACATCTTTTGTTTCTTTCTTTCCATAAAGTCCATTGAGCCGTGGCAATCAAGATATCTAATCCATTTTACAAGGTTTATGTCTGATCTCCAAGCACTCCATAATAATAATTGGGTTCTTGGGAGATCCTCGAGATGGAAATTTTGTAGTAATGTTGACCAAACCATTCTGGAGTATGAGCACTGAAGAAGTAGGTGATCATCAGTTTCTGAGCTGGACTCACATAAGGAGCAGCTATCCTTACCCTTCCACCCTCGTTTGATGAGATTAGATTTTGTCTGAATTCTATCTTGGATGCAGAGATATATAAAGCATTTAACTTTCTCTGAAACTCTGATTTTCCATATGATTGCAGAGAATAAAGGCCTGATTCCTCCATCCAGTAGGAAACGGTAGCACTGTTTTGTGGAGAATGTCTTATCAAGAAACCATTTCCAACCTATTGAATCTTTCTTGTCTGAGATTTTGACAGCCAACATCTCATGCCTCAGTTGCTGGTGCCCTATGTCGCATTGAGTTGGTGATGCAAGTGGGCAGCAGTCACTATTATTGCATAGGGTATAAGCTTCTGCAACAGAGATATTCTTTGTGGGTGACAGGGCAAACAAACAAGGGAACCTATCCTTGATGGGTTGGTGAAACAACGATGAATCATGCCAAAATAAGATGTTCAATCCATTACCAAGTTGGAATTTGACTAAAACCTGGAATATGTTTTAACCTTATAACCGCCTTCCAGAATATCGACAAGGGCTGATAATGTGGTGGTTTCAAAGTGAGAGTAGGGTTGGAAATGGGCTCGAGCCGGCCTAAAGTCCATTGGGCCGGTCCGACTTCGGGCCGGACTTCGGACTAGGCCCGAAACAATTCAGATCGGATTTGGACTGAATTATAGAGCCCATTTATCTTTCGGATCGGGCTCAGGTATGTCCTTGGCGGGGCCCACGTCCGGCCCGAGCCCGGCCCAAAGTTCAGCCCATCAATTTGGCCCGAACCAGTCCGAATTTCAACCCGCCGCCCAGCCGAATAGGATTATAGTCTGATTTATAGCCCTAAGCCCGTCACCAAGCCCAGCAGCCCTGGCCTTTCGTCTTTTCGTGCTGTGCGATGCCCTAGCCCCTGGCCGTGGAGTGGATCGTGGTCATTGTCCGTCCGCCAGCCGTCGCCGTCTTCGTCTTCTCCCATCGCTGACGAAGGTATCTTCTCTTCACCCATCGGCCATCGGTGCTCTCCTTTCCACAGGTCCGCCTTCGTTGTGCCCGTTCTCCTCTGGATCGTCGCTCTCTCGGGTCTCAATTGTCGCTCCCAAGCCCCCTGTCTCCCTCCGACCGTTGCTCCCAAGCCCTCATCTCTCTCCGACCGCTGCTTTCTTGAGCCTCGATTGCAGCTCCCAAGCTCCTATCTCCCTCCATCCGCCGCTCCCAAGCCCCACTACCCAGTGTCCCTCACCGTCTCGATCTCTCTCAGAGAGTCCGACAAGCTCTTTGACTGTGTCGGCGAGTCTTGCGGTCGGTCTCGCTGCCCACATCAGTCTCGACCGCAGTCACTGCTGTCTGGATCCTCACCGTCCATGCTCATGCCCTTGAGACGGGCGTCATCTTCATCGAAATCGATGGCACCACCCAGACCAGGCTCGAGCCCCAAGAGCCAGGAGGTCGTCGTCGTCGTCGGAGACCTAACGGGCATCGTCGTCGTCGTGGCTAGCCACCAGAATGGGTTAGAACTTATAGGGCTTTAGATTTTTTTTTTTGAATTTTTTAACAGGAAATCGGGATGTATGATATTGGCGGTGGGTCGGCCCTATCTGTTCGGGCCGGGCTCGGATCGGGTTCGGGCCTGAATCTTTTAAAAATTTCGGACCTAAGCTCGGTCCGAAATTCGATAAAAATTTGGACTGAGCTCGGACTGGGGTCTGACCCGGTTCAGCCTGGCCCACTTTCAGGCCTAAGTGAGAGGCTGATTCTGGTAGTATTTTTTTGAAACCAATGTATTCCATGGCTTATGTGTATTTTGCAATAGCTTCCACCACCATTTGCAGAACAAAACCTTATTAAATGTCTTGACGTTGGTGATTCCCATTCCCCCAAAATCTTTTGGCCTGCACACCAAATTCCAATTTAACAGACATCTACCCTGCTTAACTCTATCATCATTTCTGTCCACAGGAATGCCCTCCGCAGTCTGTCTATTCTTTGGATGATGCAAGGTGGTATGATGAAGTTGGACATCCAGTATGTTAGAATTGGTGTGATCACTGAATTGAGAAAAGTTATTCTTCCAGCAATGGAGAGTAGTTTACCTTTCCAACTCGCAAGTTTTTTTAGAGATCTTCTCAATGAGTGGCATTCAACCATTTTGTTAGGTTGTCCAATTCATAGTGGCAGACCCAGGTAAGTAAGTAGAAGATCACCAGATCTGCTACCTAAGATGGTTGTGATCTGATCCCTATGTTTTCTGTGATTTCAATTCCAATTACAGTGGATTTCTCAAAATTTATTTTTAAGCCAGAGAGCAATTCATAAGAGTAGAGTATGAATTTCAAGAAAGTAATGTTTTCTCTGAGTGTCCCATTGAAAATGAGCGTATCATCTGCGAATTGAAGATTGTGGGTGCTGCTTCGATTTGTAGACGCTGCTTCGAGAATTCTGTTTAATGTATCTACCACTAAATAATTCCCTTTAACTCGACTACCAGGGATTCTTGTAGTGAAAATAGATTCATTATTTGGTCATTAGAAATATTTTAACTTGATTTCAGCTAATTGAGAATCCGCAAAGTCCTCACTGCCTTCCTCACCGTCCTCTACAAGGCCGGCGTCCAGAGCTGCGAACACTGCCGGATCATCCACCGCCATCCGGTGCTCCTCATCTCATCTCCGACGTCATCGGACGGGAAGAAGTTGGCCCACGTAGACAAGAGGAATAGGGGAATACGTCCCCTTTGCCCCACATTCTCTTCGAATCGAATGAATCCATGGCGACCACCTCTCTCCTCGAATTCAAATCCCTCTCTAATGGCTTCGACCTCGCCTCTTCCCGGTGACCCTCGTCACCACCGTTCTCTCCTTCAAACGTTTCGTCTTATTAAAACCTTACCTCCTCTGGCTGGGGAGCTTTTAAATGTTTCTGGTGGTAAGTATCACTCGGTACGAATTAAAATGCGTCCTGTTTTATATCTGTCATTTGATTGCTGCGTTACTATTTTAATATAATCGCATCTTCTGTATTTTGTACTGCTCCTGTAGTCGCAAATGATTAAAATTTAAAACTGACACATGATTAAATTCTTACTAAAATTTTGTCGAGACTATTAGTCAAGTATGCGAGATTACTATAATTCATGCCCTGTTGTTTTGGGACATAAGAATTGCAATTACGTCTCTTGGCGAGTTTTTGACTGTTATCGTGGGATATCGAAGTTGACGGATCCCATTTGCCATCAAGGTTAGGTTTTTTCATTCTGGAAGCCTAGTTTGTTTCAGATTAAAGAAAAAGACTAACATGCCTACCTCTAGACTTGTTTTAAGTGTATCAGTAAATTTAAGTTTAGAAATATTATCATTTTGGGTCTCTTTAGATCAGGCATTCAGTTTGAGAATTTTCTGAACAGTAGTATTTGGAAAAATCTCAATTTTTGCCTCATTAAAGTCCCTCCCGTTTGTCGTCAACATTGTAATCTGTGAGGTCTGGTTTGAGTATTTTTATTACGCAAGGTTCTTTTCATCAGATAATTGACAACTTCACGGGGTGTACTGGAGGTGAATCTGATTGGATATATTGCAACATGTGTATATTAGTGAATTTGATCGATGTACTTGGTAGATTTATGGTGCATTTTCTGTTTTGCTTTTTCTTGAATTCGCACTATAAATTTCAAGAGAAAGTAATGCAAGACTAACAAGCATCCCTACGTCTTCACTTTCCCTTACCTTACCAGATAGCTGGTCAGGTTGGTTTTGATTTTTGAGATGAAATATCCTCCATATATATTTCCTGAACGTTACCGATCACAGTTTGAATGGAATATTCATCTAGCTGCTAGAACATTATCATCAGGCAATTGCATTTATTTGAATGCTACTTGTTAACTCGGCATTGACGTGTTAGGTTACTTTGCCACTTAGAAGTTAGAACTATATTTTCTCACTGCTTTTACACTTAGGATAATGCCTTAAATTGTGGAGAAGAGCTAAGTACAAAAAAAAAAAAAAAAGGAAACAAGAAAAAGAAAACAAAAAGGACACCAAACAGGACAGGGTAAGCTTCCGACAAGGAAATGAAACTGGACCCTGGAAATTGATGAAAGATTTAAAATTGTTTGTCCAAACAATTTTTGTTTTGGAGAACATCGTGCATCCTGGTTTGAGTTTAAAGTCATTACCAGAATCTTATTTATTGGAAGTGAATCTTTTGAGCTGATTAACATCCTTGATTGCGTTCATCATTCTTCTAAGACCTCATTTCATTGTAAGAAAAGTAAAATAATGCAAATTATGCCTAAGGTTGCTTTCTTGCCTCCCATCATGGAATTTGTCGTTAACTTGCTTTTATTGAATAAATTTACCATATCGCTTCAATTCATCATAATCATCATCTTGTGAACTCTCGATGATTTGTCTAACAAAACTACGATGGAAAATGGTATGCTATGTGCATGCTTTTCAACAGCTTTTAAAAGCCCTGTGGTGTTGAAGTAGCAAGCAAACGGATCGAGCATGCAAGGTGCGAAAGAATGAGCAACGGCTTTCATTCGCCGTTGTGCATCAACGCAGCTGTTTTGAGGCTGAGAATGACTAAGTACGGAAGAGCTATATATAATTGGACTTAAAAGAGTGGTTCTGATGACCGCTTGGTAGCCAACTCTGGTGCTTACTGGTGCAAATATAGACCTTGTGGTCATATTCTAATCTTATAGGTAGTCGAGAAACATAGAAACGAACATCCAAAGTTCATTTCGCATTTGAGTGGACTGATCGCACCGTTCATCTTTTAGAAATCTCCTTTCTGTGCAAAGACTAATTCATAAAAGAGAGTTGTTGCCTAGTTTACTAAAGCTTAAAAAAGGGAGAATTAGTAAAATACATTATTCCATTTTCTGTTACATGAAATGCGATTAGCTCTTGCATGTCCCTCGTAACAAGGAGAGGAGTTTTAAATCTATGCGGACGAAAAGCCATAGACGCTCAACTCTAAGCCTTAAAGAAGTTCTAGTAGCGCCCAGAATAAAGGGTATGCATCTATTCTTGAGGAAATAAAGGGGAACCAATCTGTTTCACACATTTTCATCTAAAGGATCATGTACATTTGGCATGCCAGAAATTAAAATAAGTAATAGACAGAGGAACCAATAATCTATCATCTCTGTTTCAAAACATTATGCCTTATACAAGGCATGTTGAAGTTCATTTTTTCAAAAAAAAAAAATCTCGTTTCTATTAATGTAAAAAAGAAGAAAGTTTCATAAGATCCCCTGTAGTATTTCGCATCACCTAGTTAATTGGACTAGTTCAAATGTAACTAAAGGGAAATTTTGCTATATAAGACACTGAAAATGCATCGTGCAGACAATAGGAATCTTTAGTCAATATATTTGGGCACTGCTGGAACTACACGTGAAAATATGTCATGCAATTGGTAGGATTCTTATGATAATTTACCCAGGCAATATCTGAACTAATCCTGGCACATTGCGTGCGTTTGGATTGCTGAGACAAGTTCAAATGAGACTTAAAGGAAACTATGTCAGATAGGACTTGAAAATATATTATGCAAATAATAGGAACTTTTGTTTAGTTTACCCTAGCAATATTTAAAATACTATAGTATTTGGAGCAGGGGTGATAATTTTAGGCGACCGACCGAGTATCCGATCCGATCCGAATGGAACGGATTTGATCTGACACGTTGGAATTAGAGACAGATATCGGTTCTAAAAAAAAATTCAAAGTGAATTTGGATCAGATACGGATAATAATATTATCCTAATCTAAATCCGATCCAATATAATTTTAATATATATATATATTTTTAAATTATAATAATTTATATTGTTTACATATATCCAATTCAATGAACCTTTCTTATCCATCCAATCCAAAACGGCTATGCAATAAATATGGATATGAAATTTTATTATAAGACAGATATAAATATGCGCCGACTCAATCCATACTCTATCCATTGCCATTACTAACTTGGAGTGCTGGACCAGATCAAATGCAGCATAAGAAAAAGTCAGAAGAAAGTCAAGTGTTTATCAAATAGTAAACTAGACAAAAATTTTATTTTATGTTTCAAATTAAAAGTAGCTCTCTACTTAAGTTTAAATTAAAAGTAGCTCCTCATTCCAAACATAAATTAAAAGCAACTTTCTATTTTTAACTGAAATGACCGTTATATCTTTATCTCTCATACGGTTATACAACAAGATAGTATTGTTTTACAATAATACAGTACTGATTTATAATAAGACAGTCCTGTCTTCTAATATCGCAGTATTATTTTATAATACATAATGCAGTACTGATTTATAATAAGGCAGTACTGTTTTCTAATATCGCAGTGTTATTTATAATACGATAGTACTGTTTCATAATAAATAGTATTATTTATAATAATATTATATTATAATAAGGCAGTATTGTTTATAATAAGATAGTACTGTATTATAATAAGAAAGTACTATTTTGTAATATCCTTACAGACAATATTATTTTATACTAAGATAGCATTATTTATAATAAGATAGTATTATTTCTAATATCACAATGTTGTTTTAGTATTGGTTTATAATTGCAGAGGCATTTGATTATTTATGCCAATTGGAGAGTTATTTTAAGTAAATTTAACTGAAAGTTATTTTAAGTTTAAATTTAAATAATAAATTTTACTAATTATTTTTATCAAACTTAATATTAACATGACCGGCCTTGACGAATTCATTGACCTGGAAGGGGCCAAAATGGGCAGAAGGTTTACGAGGAAGGTGGAGATTACTAAATGAGAATTTTCATTTTAAATGCCGTCATAACATCCCACTTTGGAGATTAGTATATGAGAATAGTGTGGTGCGGTCCATTGCATGATCACTCGAATCATTGGAGGATTCGGTGTCAACCCATGCCATCATTCGAAACCCCACCATAACCATCGTGTATCTCACCATCGATCACTGCACTGGAAGCAGGGTAGGTTCATGTCTACTGATGGGTGCGCTCGCTAGTGGTGTCGTTGAGGTTAGTTTTTTTTTGATGATGTGTCGTTGAGGTGGTAACCGACACGATTTGGTTGGTGCGCATACATTGATGGACGCATGGACCAAAGTGTCGTACGGTCGCATATTTAGATATCTCATCATTGCCGGAAATGGTGTGCGTTGATGGTGCCCTTGGCACCAAATGGCACACACAAGGACCACCAAGCCATGTTATCACGGATCCATAAAAATGGATAAAAGTAATCTACATCGTGTTTGAATCATCATTATATGTGCCTATTACTTGATCATAATCACCTTCCTGAATTATATTATTTTCAGGGTAGACTTTCTCGAGCCCTAGATGATTGAGGAGCTAATTCATTCACCCATGAGACTCCAAATAAGTAGGTGTCGTTAATCCAATTATTTGTTTATCTCCGGTCTCTTCTAAATAATAGGGACTATATGGGTGCATCTCCATCCCTTCCAAGTTCAAGCCCATTTCTTCTGACTAGGATTCAAGTGGAGGGATAATATCTGTTGCCGATTGCTTGCATGTGCACTGTACATGATAAAAAATAGTAGCAATATCTTATCAAAAAAAAAAATAGCAATAATGGTTATCGATAAACTCTCACTCATCAAAAATAAAGAGACTCGCCAATCATTCCTAATTTTGGAGTGAGGATTGGAGTACATCATGAATCTGATCGAGTCCAAGCTATATTTATTTTTATTAGATTTTAGATTATTAAAATTTGATATTTTTATGTCCAAATTTAATTCATGACTGGTTCTAAATTTAATATACTATATCTTTTTCGTAGACTCACACCATTTGATAAACGAGTTTTCTTATAAGAAGACGGATTAGGTACCTAAAATTTTTATAATAAATAGTCTAAATTTTTTTTGCCAATTGAGGTTTCATGTAATGATGATGCTTGCTTGTTGTTTTATCAAATCAGCCAGTTAAAGCGTGTAGATTTTGTTGTGCTATGGTCAAAATTAGGGTTAAAGTGTGTCATTGCTATTTTTTTTTTTTCCGCCAATAGTAGACGGTGGAAAGAATCTTATGGATGGGACAAGCAAAGCTTTCTGATGAACATAAATCTTCAAATATTGTGATTTTTTTCAGACGATAGATGGAATGGGAAGAGCCTAACGGACTTTCATACAGGATGGGACGGACAGAATCTTTCGGTTCTTTCGATTTATTTTTGTTCAGTTTTACCTGTATTCCAATAGATGGATGAGATGATAAGGAAAGGGTTGGATAAAATGATTTAGGTGCCAAACCAATATTTTTAAAAATTCCCCCAGGCCAGCGTCCCACCACCCCAAGCCTACCCCCGCCGCCGCTATCTTTGCTCCCGAACTGAAA